>JAOXYM010000007.1:11105041-11115651 GCA_028567055.1 Leptatherina wallacei | reverse complement strand
ACAAATGCATGTTCCTTACAAATGGGGCACCATTTAAAAGGGAAATAAACAGGCTTTCCAACAGTATGAAATTTATTAACAAGAAGCATCGTTACACCAGAGAAATAATCTAACAATCACAAATTTCCGAACTTTTTGTTCGATGTTTACATATATATATATATATATTAGGGATCGACAGATGTCATTTTTTTGGGGGCCAATACTGATACTGATTATTTGTAATTAAGGAAGCTGATAACCGATATTTAGAACCGATATTCATTTACAGCAAAAATGTAAATTTTGGTGTCAAAATTGAAAATGACACACGGGATCAGACTGATGACAGAATACTGGTTGTTTGTTTTGTACACTGTGAAAATCTGTGATATAAAGTCCTTAAACTGTTGGATAATAACACAAAGTCTGATTAGTTTCTAGTCTGATGATATATGAATAACAGTTAATGATCTCTCAGGTACATCTAGTCTGATTAAGTGGCAGGAACAGGAACCTTGGCTCACTTCATTTATTGGTTGCTTTTGTAGTTATTTTTCATATACATATTAACATCAACTAGCATTATTAGTTTATAAATAAAACTTAAACTTTCACTGGTTACAAGACTTTTTATCAAAATATTTTATAATTATATTAATTTATTAGTCATTTATATTTTCAGCAAAATTTCTACTTTTACTCCAATGCCAAGTAAATTTAATTGATATTCTTCTATACTTTTTAATTGTAGGTCTTGATTTTGTACGTGATAATACAGATAGAGCTACAAGTATATTATCCGTTATGTATCAATATGTGACAGCAGGGACATTCAACAGGTCATTTAAAACTAGGCACAATGCATTACTTATAATTACTAACATAGGTGAAGATAGTGACAATTAACTTGTTGACAAGGTTACACATGCAGCCCATTAGAGGAGGGATGGTTTCAATCTCTACATGAACACATCTGAGCAGTGTTGTCGTTGACAACGTCACGTCAAAAATATTCCACATATTCACGTCTTATGCTCCACCAAACTCCATAAAGTGTTTGGAAAAAAACACCCTACAGAAACAGCGATTTCTCCGACGGCGTGTAAAGATCTCTATACGCGGTCAGAACGTCCAGTATGAAGATGACGGGTTTATCAAGTTTACTGTTAACACGTAAACTGTTAGCTAACGACATGAAACATTGTGAAAGTCGACTCTGGTTGCGAAATTCAACAGGTTCATCGCTCTTAATCTGTGGCCTACATGCTGTACCCATGTCGCTAGGCTACATGCTGTACCCATGTTACTAGGTCTTATTCTTCTTAAATAAAGGCGCTCCACATCATGTTCACTTGATGAAGTTTCCCCCCATGGTGATGGTGATATTTATTTTTAGAGATGTAATCATTTAGGCTATTTGCACAACCGTGTCACGCTACATGTGAATATAGACGTGCAGGCAGGTAGGTCCAGGCGTGGCCTTTGGACATGCATGTCATTGAAACTGATCATAATAAGGTTTTGCTGTCTATAAAACTTCAGCATTGGGGGGGTTTATTGCAACTTCTAACATTTCTGTTGCATTACCTTCACTCATCAGCCGCGATGCAGCATCCTCTCCGCTCCTCTCCTCAGCTGGAGCTCCAGCTAGAAGCGTCAGTGTTGATTGGCTACACAGCCCCTGACAGCCAATCAGTGGGGGCTGTAGGCGGGACAATGTCATACATCTTACAGCAGTACCTTCAGGCAGAGAGAAATGCTGTATGGGAGCCAAAGGAGTGCGTTTTAAAATAAACGTATTTTATCGGCTGTCGGTGGGAAAAACGGCCGATACCGATTATCATAAAATTGCCAAAAATCGGCCGATATTATCAGCCAAGCCGATTATTGGTCGATCCCTAATATATATATAAATTACTGAACCTCATATCGGTCAAATGTTCTTCTCTTTGTTAAAAATGTTTAGACCCATTTTCAACTTTAATGTCTCACTGTACAGTGACAATGTAAAGATGTTCAAATGCTTTCAAATATGACTTTTGTCTGAGCTACTTCAAAGCATATATGGTTCATGAACTGAGACTTTTCTTTTTTTTTTCCCTGTAAAGAAAGCAATTCTGAAGTTTCGATTAAATGTTGCCCTTTATGAGCTTGCACAAAGAGCTTCTTGTAATCTGTCCACCAGCTGTGCGGCTGCAATGCTACAGATCACTGCATAGAGATAAATGTACAAAAGGCTGAGGTTGTTTCTTTGATCATGACCTTAAAGTCTCTGTTCTTGTAAGTTTAATTACAATATGACCCATATCTCTGCAGGATTGTGTAGGGAGAGTGGTAAAATAGTCATCATCTACATCCTCTTTTAGTACTTGCCATAGTCTTATTAATTTGGGGGGAAAAAAGTGGTCTATTCCCAGATACAGATACACAGAGTTACTATATGAAGTGTATCTAGGACATATGATAATCTTTTAAACATCTTAAATGGGTAGAGACTAAGAAGTAAAGATGATTTTTAAGAAAGCACCTTATAATGCACTGAAAGGTAAAAATGTAATCTATGCTAAGAAATGACAGGCCAGATGGTCTATAGAGAAAATATGACAAATCAGTCAGTACGTTAACTAAAAGAATACAAAGATGTAAAATCACTTGAAAAATGATATTAAACTATTTGAATTCATTCCAATATTTTATGTTATGGCTGAGTATATCTAATGGCAAACTATATTGTCATTATGGGATTTTTTGTGTATATGTGCAGATTTAACTGTACAGGTCTAAGTACACAAATATGATCAATAGTTGGGGGAAAAAAGAACATGTTGCTGATTTAAAGTTACAATACGTATGGGCATTACTGCATAAAACCATTGAATAGCCATGAAATTAGTATAAGATTTAAAATGAAAAAAAGACCTCTCCCACAACAGCGTTACAGAAATTCTTGAGTTTCAGATATGTCACTATTTGACAGAGACATACTGTATGTTTTTGTTGTATTTCTCCTCTACTTTCTAGCTTAAGAGTCAATCACATTTCAACACCTTACGTTGCCAGAGAAGACAGCAAACCCCTGTAGGAAATATAGGCACTGCCGGCACAGAAACAAGCAAACTAAATGGACCCCTTATCATTTCAACCCAGCTTGAAATACCCTGGCACTCATCAAAACATAAAACAAGAATCAATATTTACACACTCATTTAAAAATGAGCCAAGAAGAATCCCATGACACAGGTGGAGCTGGCTACATTTATCCTCCACAGCTAAGCATGAGCTGAAGCTTTGTTTATATAAACTCAACATTTTTGGTAATACTATTACGATGATCAGGTTCTTTTCACAGTTAGGGTTTACATTAATGACTCAGATGTGACACTGACTTTATTGATTTGCACAGAACCACAGTTATGTTATGGCGCTTGACACAAGGTCCTTAAGGTCCACACTAAGAAACAATCACAATAAAAAATATTTATTTGTATTTTCTAATCACTTAGGATAACAATAACAACAATCAATTGTTTTTTTGTTTTTTAGTCAGATCCCCCCCAGAACAATTATTGATCAGAAAATTATGTGTATTTTATCAAAATTGCTAATTTTAATAAAATAATATTAGCTAGTTTCTCTACCTTTCCCATGAAGTGACAATTTAAGCGTTTGGTGGAGCATGTTTTAAAAAAATTATTTGACCCTTAAAAGATGCATTTTTCAACAACAAATCATATAATTCTGTTGACTGACACCTCTAATCTGATAGTATGTCAAAGAAATATTCATAGCTTCGAAAATACCTTCAAAATGTACCTTCGTGTGAAGAGTAAATTTTTTTAGTCTCACTTCTGGTTTAAAGGAACACTGAAACAGTGTGCTGCTCAAAAATTCAGTGCCATTTAGTAGATTTTTTGAGCACAGCACAATTAACCAAGTGGCTGAGAATGCTCATTGAGCATGAGTTGAGCTCAATACATTATTCAATAAGATATAGTGACTCACAGTGTGGTCTACCAAATGGCTGCACAGGTTCAATACTGCTTATTAATCGCTCTGGCTGCAATAAACTGTAATTCATTCATTTGAGTGTCTCTGATTAAAAATGTGGCCTGTACATTCAGCTAATTTGAAATTCACTCCTTTTTCAATGTGCTAGTTATTTGAAAAATCGTTATTAAACAATTATTCATTAAGTGTATGTAATTTTGTTCCAACACTGGTCAACTAACACTCCAAATTCCACCCAGTTATCTACATATGATCAAATTCTGGTTGCAAAAAGGTCAAGAGAGTAACAGCCAAACACCGAACTTCTGCATACCATCCTGCAGGCAACATGTTAGCCAGCAGGATGCAAGTCAATTTTTAAAATACAGAAGACTTGGTTTGGCAATCTCCTACAAGGAGATGCAGCTGATGATGTTATTTTCAAGGTAAATGGTGACAGAGTGGGGATAAGTTGTGAGGCCATCTCCTGCAGATCAGTTGGTTTTTAATGCAAAAGTGGTAAAGGTCCAGGCCAGCTGAGATGTTGTCTTTGTTGTAAGGGACTTATCAAAGCACTTCATCAGAGTGAAGGCAGTACCATAGGGCAAAAGTCTTTCAGATCAGAAACTGCATGGCTTTTAAGAATGGGGACCATGGTGGCTGCCTTGGAGCAGGAGGAAACATTCCTGTGCAAGTGGGATTTTTTAATGATCATGAATAGCTTTAACCATCTGATTGGCACATGCTTTTACAGGGACAAGGATGGTATCAGGCACAGTAGTTTAACTCATATTCACACATTGGGATTTTTCTCATAGCTTGCTGTGGATGCTAATAGTGGAAGGTCCTTTGGAGGCGGGACAGATTTCTTTGTCGAGGAGATCAAAGCAAGCATTTTGTCCGGAGGATTATTTTTCATTGCCTTCTGAGTGTTGGATATCGCTGCTAAAAATAAACCAGTTTTATGCTCTTCCCCAGCTATGGCTGAAGCCTGGTTAGGGTTCACGCACAACAGGAACTCGATTGGGTTTGAGAGCAAGCAAAGGGTTTGGGTCAAACAAACTCCTTTGTTTGGGTTGAATGATCATATTTTTTTCTAAATAAATAAGTTATAAATTATTCATTTCTGCAAGAATGCCTCATCATAAGAAAAAGATTTCCTTAAAGTTTTAAAGGAAAACAAGAGCTGAATAGTTAGTACTGCTTCTGTTGAAATATATATAACTAATACCTTATGTAACTAAAGAAAAATCACTTGCATTGTTGACTGAGCTAGAAAGGGTATTGGAAGGCAGTGAACATATTTTTATTGCTGAAATATAAGGGGAGGGAATACAATCTATGCATTTACAAATTATTCATGTAGACAAATATTAACAGAAATAAAAATCACCATTTGCGGTCATTTCCTCCCCCCAAAATACATAATAAATAATTAAAACAAAAAATCTGACAGAGAATACTAGAAAACAAATCATTTTCAATATGGAAGAAAAAACTAAATAAAAACGAATTTACAATAAGACATTAGGAATAAAATCTGAATTCATGTGTTATTTTCTTACAAAATCGTATAAAATCTTCCTTCCTATTGCTGTTTCCACAAATAACTGCTTTATCCACAGTATATGTTTTAATACTTCACATTAAAATGAATTTTTGGGAATGCAGTTTTCTAAATTATGTTTGAGGTGTAGGTAACTGTGAAATAATAAGAACTGAGAATTGGAGTAAATGAATTGAAAACATAGTATAAGATGGAATGCAGGCTCAGTGGATGAGAGGAAGATGGTGCATTTTCTAATGAGAGGTCTTTTAGTTCTTACGTGAGAACTTGAAGCCGTAGTTTATGTTGTTTACAGCTTCAAAAGATGAATTAAAATGTCTCTTAAAAAACTGACAAGGTAAACAAGAAGAGATTGTTGCAGTGCCATTCAGTTACATTACATTTCATCATACAGGGTTGGGTTTTTTTTTTTCTTGGGGGGTGTTGTTTTTATTTTTTTCTGGTCATAGCACCCAATGTAAATTGAACAAGAAGAAAAAATGTAATGCCTGCATCAAATTAAAAACTTATCATATTTTTGCAGAATTATGTGCCTTTAATTTAGTTTTACCTTTTGAATAAATTTTCTGTCTTTTATGCAACAGTGGAGCACAAATTTTAACACACTTTGCAGACCTGCTTTGCCATTCAGTGGAAACACTTCCTCATTTTCAGAGAATATATGTTCTTTACAAATGAAATAATTTACAGTTATGCTCTTGGTTTGTCACAGACAGACATTACAAGACGAATTCCAATATCTTACTTGGTAAAATTGTGTTGAAATCAACATCACCGTACCACAGAATGTTCAGCCAAAGACAGACTCAGAAACACCATTCAATAATGTAGTTTTAAAAAAGGTTAATCAATAAAGACTGTCAATAAAATTGGTTAGACCATAATTCACCAAATCAATTCAAACTAATCAAAATAGCAAAATACGAAAAAATAACTACATGTATTACATGGAAGGATGGGCAATACCAATATTTTTCCCTTTGATACAATACCATTAGTTTATGATAATTAATATCCAGATAACAATACTTTTTGCCATCTAAAGGAAAGTCACACAATTGTAGTGTGCATTAATATCTTTTTTGCAAAGGCAATATAGCCTAAATGATGAATAAAAGTCATTAAGATGAATACTTAAAAAAAACGTTTATAAAATTAGAATGAAATACATCAATAAGTAAATAAAATAGAAATACGATGAAAATGTATCTTTTTATAATGACAATAAAATAATTACATTATGAATGAATAAATTCAATACAATTTCTTTAATTGAAAAAACATAGTGCTCAAAAACCTGCAATAAACCAGTAAAACATTAAAACACAATATTATCATCACAACCATCCATCATTATCATCATCATCATCATGATACCATGACATCTGATAGCTACCATAATCCTGTGACACAGAAAGCACGGAAAGGATTACACCATTTAACTTGTAATTGCGTTACCTAAAACTCTCAGAAGTGAAAAGAAAGTATCGGTTTTGTATTAGCACAGTGGTATTGAAATATTAAAAAAGAAAAAAAAATGCAATCTTTTTACTGGTGGATAATATTGAAATATTGATATTGAGAGAATGGATTACATGTTGCACCAGAACACTACATGTTGAACAGAAAACAGACCAGTTAGGATACTCTGTTCCAATCTAATCTCCATTCAACTACACTGTTTAAATTAAAACACAATTTATTCAGAAAAAACTTAACCATAAGGGATATAATTAAACATGACATTTACCCCTTGCCTCTGGTGGCGCGGGGCAAATGTGGGGAACTTGCAGCCTTTCTGTAGGGCCTCCAGGACTGTCAAGGCTTTGGCTCCTCCTGCTGCTGTAAGGTTTGGTCTGGTCAACGCCAGGTCACACTGTCAAACAAAACTTTCATCCTAAAGGATTTCTTTATTTCTAACCAACTGGATTTTATCGCTCTGACGGAGACCTGGGTGAATGCTGGTGAGTCTGGCATCTTTTCCGAACTTTTACCACCTGATTGTTGCTTTTTTAACTCTCAGGGATTTCTTGTCGAGGAGGAGGAACGGCCACTGTGTACAAGAATCTCTACATATATAAGCGGCTTTCTTTGGTCCTATTCTAGCTTTGAACTTCATGTTTTTGACTTTTTAAATGAATTTGCTGAATTTTTTACTGAAATTATGCCTAAATATGACCAGGTTCTTATTTTGGGAGATTTTAACCTACATGTTTTTGCCTTGATAAACCGTTGGTTAGGGACTTTTTAAGCCTCGTTGACTCTTTTAGCTTGGGGTAGTGTGTCTCTGGACCTAGACATGACCTGGGTCACACACTGGACCTGGTTTTAGCCTTTGGTTTGTCTGTGTCTGATCTGAGGATCTGTGATGCCGTTTTCTCTGATCATTTACAGGTGATATTCAACATTACCTTGCCAGGCAATGTTTTTAAACCTCCTGCTCCGGTTTGTAATGTCCATATGTTTAACCCTTCCAATGCTGGTCAGTTTTCATCCCTATTTCATCCCATATCACAGATTATGTGTTTCCTGAGAGTCATGATACAGATGAGCTCAGCTCTTGGTTTCACTCCACCTGCCAGACAATTTTAGATGCTGTGGCTCCTCTAAAACCTCGACTCCCTAGAACTAAAGCTGAGCCGTGGTTGGATGAAACAACTAGCGCTGTTAAATGCCAGTACAAAAGAGTTCATTAAAGTTCATGTCTTAGATAAGGTGTAGACGTTAATAAAACTTACAAAGAATACTAGATCCATTATAAGCCCCAATTTGATTGAAAGATTCCTACAATGACGGTGCAGCGCCATGACAGCACGACACTCTCAGTAGCTGCGTTTCCATTACAGTTTTTCGCAAAATAAAAGCCATATTTCTGAAATTTCGACAAAGTACAATTGTGATATGCCGGTGATATTTCCATTGAATGGTGTTTAGTGCATAAGCCTTAATTCACGTAAAATCTCGTCCCACGAGACTCCAGATGGAGATGCAGAACATTTTATGTTTTGGAGCATGTCGCTGTTGTTTGTTATCAAGGATGACGGTTATATTTTTCTGTTTAGTTATTTGTAAAAAGATTCTCGTCTCCTACTCCATTCATACATTCCGACCATTCATACATTCCGAGCTATCTGTACTGTAAACAAACTGGTCACGCGACAATCCCACGTCGCGTCCAGTGAAGTGAAAAGGGGGAAAAGGTGTTTCCATTACACTTTTGCGAAATACTTCTATATCGATACTTCTGAAAAACCACCTCCTGGGAGCGTAAAAACTTTTTGCATTTTGAGAATTTTATTGAAATGTAGGCGTTTCCATTACCAGATTTTTATTGAGATATTTAGGTTTTGCGCAATGGAAACGCTCCTAGTGAAACATCAGAACAGAATAAAAACTCCAGCTGCTGCTAACTGGAGAGAGAGGCTTTCCATCTTCACCTCGCTGACAGAATTTTTAAAACTCAGATTTTTGTATGATTTTCTGATGCGCGCTCTGTCCGGCGATCACCTGTGTGCGCGCATGTCTGTCTGTGTGTGCATATGTGTGCGCTCACTGCAGAGGACACAGAAACCAGCTGTGAGCCGTCATGTATATCAGATCAATAACGTCACACTGTTTAGTTTTTAGTAAAAGGACGAAACATGACTTAACTTACTTCTGTTGAGACTTGATGGGGCGCCCAAATCGGAATTATTATGGAGGTACATGGATGGAGAGGGAGAGGAGAGGAGAGGAGAGGAGAGGAGCCAGATGAGGTGGCTCGGGCATCTGGTTAGGATGCCTCCTGGACGCATCCCTGGGGAGGTATTCCGGGCACGTCCCACTGGGAGGAGACCTCGGGGTAGGCCCAGGACACGCTGGAGGGATTATATCTCTCGGCTGGCCTGGGAGTGCCTCGGGATCCCCCCGGATAACTGGCTGATGTGGCCGGGGAGAGGGAAGTCTGGGCTGCCCTGCTCAGACTGCTGCCCCCGCGACCCGACCCCGGAAGAGGACGGTACGGTACGATATGAACCAATGATCTTTTTATAGCTCTGCAGCTTGATGTGAGAAAGCCAACTACTGTTTTATTTAAAACTATAGATAATGCGCTTAATGTCCCCCAGAACGTTGGTATTGATCCCTCAGTTGAAGCATGTGACAGCTTCTTAAATGTCTTTGTAGACAAGGTGACTACTGTTAGGGCTCAGATACCGTCTTCTGTCTTTGACCCATCAGTCTCTGTCCCGTTCTTCTGCTTTTTACCAGTTTGAACTAGTGTCTTTGTTTTTTCTATGTGAGATTGTTGGTCATCTGAAGCCCTCTGATTCCCCTACAGATGCTGTCCCACCACGATTTTTTAAGGAGCTTATTTCCACTTTAGGACCATCGGTTCTTGCTGTTGTTAACAGCAGCTTGTCCTCAGGTCTAGTTCCTAAAGTTTATAAGCATGCAATAGTCCAACCACTGCTCAAAAAACCTAGCCTTGATCCCACCATTCTGTCTAATTTCCGACCAATTTTCAAACTTCCTTTCATTTCAGAAATCTTAGAGAGGATTGTTTATATGCAGATAAAAGAGTTTTTAGAGGTTAATAATGTTTTTGAGGTCTTTCACTTGGAAATATATTTCCAAGGTTTGTGCTTGTAGTATCTCACCTTCATTTCTAGTTGTAATGTAATTAGGGCTATCAAATTACAAACATTTCTAATCAGTATAATCATAGCTTACAAATAAGTTAATAATGATCAATCAACATTCACGTCTATGCCTGAAATATGCCCATTTTAACTGTTTTGTATAAAGAGGAAGAACAAGCCAATCCTGACAAATATTCAATGGTAACCTACCTTCCCTTGGGTAAACATCAGATGTACAAGGGTCAGGAAATGTATTTCCATATTTTGTTCTGCATCACCTACCATGTGATCTTATGATCTAGAGGTCATAAGGCAGAATTCATACAGCATCATCTTACCAACCATCTCCATGGTGATAATATCTGTCATAGAACCCAACCTAGGCAAGGCAAGGCAAGTTTATTTGTATAGCACATTTCATGTACAGGACAATTCAAGGTGCTTTACATACAAAC
>JAOXYM010000007.1:11060590-11070839 GCA_028567055.1 Leptatherina wallacei | reverse complement strand
GACACACGCTTGACTACACAGCCGTCTACAGAACATTTCACGTGCGCAGTTGCCTTCTTCATTCCTGCTGCTTTCTGAGGACAGGCGGGGTGAACACATGAGGTCGGGACGCAGGCGAGGTTTAAGAGCAGCTGGGGGAGGGACTCTCCCAGTTTGAACGTCACAACTGGGGAGATTTTCAAACCGCCTTTCTAAAGACTTAATGGTAAGGTCGCATACAGCCTACTTGTGTCCCACGGTTGTTTTTTATGGGAGTTTTTGGTCTGTTCGTGACTTAGAATATTGTAAGAGACTATTCCAAGGACATAAGAAAGTGATTTTTGCATAATATGGCCCCTTTAATAGACTTTTAGGGTGATCTGGGTCACCGTCTAGATCCAAGAATCTTTTTTAACAATAGAGTCACCAGAAGGGGTCATTTTGACAACTTGCAGACGCAGCATTAAAAAAAGAAGGTGGCGTTTACAGACGTCAGTTGTTTTTCCCTTTGGATCTTTTTTTTATCATTCAGAGCTACAAAAGCTACTTCGATAAATAGATGATTAATTTATAAGCATGTGGAATTACTTCGGGCTTGAATTTCAAATAGAAAATGACAAATACTTACTCACTTACAATATTCACTAATCGGCGTTCATATAACTAAATTAAATATTTTTTTATGTATTTTTATATATATATATATTTTTTTAAAAATCATTCAAGGGGAAACAATTACAAAATATATCATGCTAAAGTAAGGAAACAGAGCGCTGGATGTCAGCTGATACTGATTTATCGTATTGCACGTGGAGAGCTCAATAATGAACGCACGGCAGGTCTTTCTGGCATCGATGCAGCTCCGAAAGATGATCCAACATTGTTTGGATTCAAAAAAGATGACAGATATCTGAGTAGATGATATCTTGTAAGTTTTTTCAAAGGCCAGCCAGTGCAATACTCGGAGAAATTGCAAAAAAATAGAAGAACTACACCACAGTCTCTTTAGGCCTCAGTTCGCATGTTAAATCGTATTGTTCATGACAGAAAATGACCAAATAATTATGGTTTGTTGTGAAAGATTGCCAGAAGAGAAGCTTTTTTTGTTTTCTTTTTACTAAAAAGGACATGGGAGAACAGCTTACGCTGGAATTGGGTCATGCAAAATGACAACAACCAGCAAATATTTTGCAGCAGAATGGCTGCAATGAAATCACTCAATGTGCTGCAGTGGTCCAGTCAAAGTCCAGAATGCAACCTGATGGCAGTTCTGCAGTGAGACCTTGAGAGATGTGCATTAATGAATGTGCACAAAGCCAAAATTTCTAAGATGATATGAGAGACTGATAACGTCATATAAAAAAATGCTTATTTTTTTCTAATCAATTTCATTACAGTCACAACTGGTTCCTCTTTTTCTTTTATCGCCTTTGCTTTTTTCTGTTCATTGCCAGATCCTTGTCGTCGTTTCTCCAGTGTCTTCTTTGTTGTTTGTTTTCTTGTTTTGTTTTTTACAGCCTTGTGTTACTTGTTGGTTATCCTACCTGTGCACTGCCTTTAGTTTTCTTATTTAAACCTTTAATTCCTACATCCCCTTGCCTCCTGTGTCTCACCCTGCATTTGAGTCCTGCGTGCTCCACGCACCTGGACAGTTTTATAACAGTCAAAATTAACTTAATATTACATTCAACTCTGCACTTGCTCAAGTATTTCGCTGCTCCTTCTGTTTGACTCCTTGATTCTACCTTAACTTTGATATGATTTAAGTGATTTGTTAACATTTTGTTGAGCATTTCTCACAAAATACTGCCAACTAGAACTAAAAACAGGATGAGGGTGAGGAAAATTTGAATTGGTTGCCTAGTAGGTGACATGCAGAATCATGAATTTTGTGTTCTTATTTAATTCAAGTGCAGGAATACAAAAGTAGGTCCAGTGTGTAATCTGCAGTTTTCTTCTCAAAGAGCTGTCTGCTGTATTCCACGCCCGACACATGATGAGGCCATCTCACTGTGGCATTTCAAGAAGAAATGTAAAACTAACAATTGCCTCTCAGCTCAATTGAAGAAGTTTGTTTTACATTTGTGAGAGTTGGTTTATATATTTTTATCTCCATATAATTTACACTCCAGAGTACAACATATTGTAGGAAAACTATCAAATAATTACAGTAGCTCGACAAGAGCTGCATGCATAAAAAAAAAAGCTGTAACACTCAGACACCTAATTTTTGTTCAATCTTTGAAAATAAACCTCTTGAATTGTTGGATTTCTCTGATTTGTTTATAGCACTCAATACCACAGAGGAGAAGGCAACATGCCCCCTCGGATATTTCCCGTGTGGCAACCTGACCGTTTGCCTCCCCCAGCTCCTGCACTGCAACGGCATCGATGACTGTGGAAATCAAGCAGATGAAGAAAACTGTGGTGAGTTATTCAACTTGACATAATATTAAGATGATATACCGATGGCCTCGTGTCTACAATGGCTTGCAGAAGTATCCACTGACCTTGGTATTTTTCTTATTGTTTTGCTTTACAACCTGGAATTAGGATGGGTATTGGAGTTTTCCAGCATCATCAGGGTTAACTTGGGTTCCTTATTTGCCTTTCTGTGTAACTCCAGAGAGGTCCAGTCTGAGTTTTGGTAGATGGCGCTCTCTAGGTAGGTTTGTTTGTGTGCCATATTTTATCAATTTTCTGATCATGGATTTAATGATTCGTTGTGGGATTTGTCAAAGTTTAAACCCAACCCGGATCATTACTTCTCCAGAACTTTATCCCGGGCCTGTTTGGAGAGCTTCTTGGTGGTGCCTCTTGATTAGTGGTGTTGCAGATTATGTGGCCTTTCAGACTGCACACAGGTGGACTTTCAATCCATCCATTTATTGTACCAATTTCATCCAATTTAGGGTCAGGTGGACCTTTTATATATAATTAATTATGTGACTGCTGAAGGTAATCAGTAGCATCAGATGTCATTTAGGGGTTTCATAGCAAATGGGGTGAAAACACCATTTTTGACACTGATGTCCCAACTTTCCCCATGTTTACAAAGATGTTACAACTTTGAAGAAATAGTTTTTCCACTGCTGTATTTGTCAAAAAATGGATATTAACACCTCCTTGAATAATAATTTGCATATTAAGCACTGTTTGCGCAACAAGTTATTTGACTGGTTATACAAACCACATGAAGGGAGACATGCAGTATACCCTCATTTTTGTGTGTTTTTTTTTACCGGTCCTGTCCAGCATCATGCCAGCAGAATGATGGTCTGGCTGCCGTCTTGTGCTGAATAAATTTGCTTTGCCAAGAGGAACCTTTTGGATATGAAGCTCCCCTTGAGCCTTAAATGTGATTCTTTATTATTATTTCATTTTATCATCCAAATGATGTTTTTAGAGGAGGCAGAAATGTTCTCGTTACTGATGTAATCTGACAGGAGATTCCTAAACATGTTAAAGGACAGATTATTTTTGCCGTTCCAATTCAACAGAATAATTTTCTTTGTGATACAGAAGGCAGTGCTGAGTTAGTTTCTATGTTGATATCGCCTGGGTCACCAAATATGCACAGTGTGGTGCATGCAGGAATATTACACTTATACTGCGTTGAAAGGTCCTCACATACCTGACGCCAAACTTTCTGAAGAGCCCAAAGATTATTTGCATGCTTTGCAGTCTCACAAAGCATGCAAATAACCTTTGGGCGCATTATAAGTGCAATGTGAGATGGTTAATCATGCAAAACCCATTTTGAGCGTCCTTTGTCCTGCATAGTGGGTTCTGTGGAGAATTTTGTATTGTACAAGTTAGATTTTTTTTGTGCTATTTTAAAGGTGTTTAAACACATTTTTGACCAAGGTTTTCATTAAAACTACTAAATAAGTCTGTTTACCACTTTAAAGTTGGAAGTGGGTATCCCTGTTTTTAAGGAGAAAAATAATTGAAGAATTGGAGTAAAGGAAATATGTACATTCAGTGGTTTGTTCTGTTATTAAAAAAAACTAAACAACAATTATTGAATGCCGGAAGTAATAGAAGCAGTCAGCTGCTCTCAAAGTATCCTGGTATTCGCAATATACAGTAGTCAAGCAATCCTTATGCACAGCCTTTATACATGTCTTCACAGCATCCTGTTAACATAAATAGATTTTAATAGTCTTGATGAAAATTAGCAACATTTTCATCAAGACAGTTTGCAACAGTGTATTGAATAGCTCATCATGCTTTATATAGGTCTACATTATGTGAGTAAACAATTAAAATGTAGGAAATTCATTGATAAAACATTTAACTTTTGTGAAAGTGTGATTGGTTTTTTATCAAGTTGTCTTACCTTATTTCTGTTTTTATTCAAGGTTTGACTTGCTCATGAAAGCTGTCTATACTAGTGTGTTATGGATGCTGAGTTGTTTACATTCTCGCCATACAACTTTCTTTTTATATGCCAATGTCAGTGTTGGGTAAATCTTGCATGTCTGCATCCTGGCTTCACATGGAAAAGAATTACCAGAGGCAGTGAAATCCGTGAGACTCCATAATGGGAGATCAACGCTGAGCTAAAAATCAATGAAAACTCAGTTTAGGGAGGCAGAAAACAGCCAAAGCATCACTTATAAAAGCTACTGTGGCTGGTTTCCTAAAATGACTTCAAGGACAGTGTGGTATTTAAAAGTTCTTTGCAGTTGGAACAGGGGCGATCTATAAAAATGATCTTCAGTTCAGACCCTGCAAAGTGCATAATGACAGTATCTGTGGACAAGCAAGTACAACCACTCAAGCAAAGAGGAGCTTTATCTCTGAACCAGGGCCGGATTAAAAATGCAGAAGTCCCGGGGCTCAGAGTTTACCAGTTTACCATACATGTGTGTTTCTTTAGCACATACCTGTTATTGTCTTTCTCCCGTCTGTCCCTTGACTTCTGTCTGGCGATATCTTGTTGTCTCTGGAGCTATTGTATCTTCCCTTCATTCCCCATTTACTGAATAAATTCCTCCCATATGGTGGATGAAAGATAGGATGTGCTTCTCCTGCCTTTTTGTCCATATTTTTTCATTACCATTATGTTATGATCCAAGTAATCAGAGGTGAATCTGGAGTCTCAGCCATAGGCAAAATTTCACAAGGGGGCCCCTCCAACCGGTATTCATCCCTCTTATATTATTATTTGTATCTTTTTAATATGTTAATATCATATAAAAAACTTTTGTTGTTAAAGTGTTAAATGTGGCGTGGTGAACCTGTATTATGGCTCATTAGGATTACATTCATAGCATAATACATCCATCCATCCATCCATTTTCTGTACCGCTTAATCCAGTTCAGGGTTGCGGGTGGGCTGGAGCCTATCCCAGCAATTATTAGGCTAGAGGCAGGGTATACCCTGGACATGTTGCCAGTCCATCGCAGTACATAAAGATACAAATACAGTTTTCAGAAGTATTAAGCCTACATGTAGTAAATAACTGCACTTCTATTAACTTCCATCCATACACCTTAGTAGTGCATAATCAGATTTCTTTCCTATAAATTTTATAACTCTGCCTTCTTAGCTTGAGTTTTAATTTGATATTGCCCAAGTTGGTTGTTTTCATGATCAGCCTAGTGACAACCAGGAACTCAACAGGACAGACTGAGATGCCCCTGAACTAAATTAGCTTTTGTATTATCTGCACAACTTACCACTGTCTTGGCTTCTTTTGCTCTTCCTGTTTATTCTTTATTTTCTCATTGACAGAAAACTTCTCTTCACTTTGAGAAGAGAAGCCACAATCACCAGTTTGTTTACTTAACAGCACCACTACTCACTGTAAAACCAAGAAGTGTAGGTAGGGCTCTTTTAGGGAGGAGTGAACCTCTGTTGCAAACTCTCCACATTGTCACTACTAAACCTATAAGAGCTCTTAGATTCAAAGACTCAGATCAGCTAGTCCAGACCAGAGTCCAGACTAAGCTTTTAGCTGTCATAGTTATTACACAGAAACTGCCTAACTATTATTAGGTTATTGGGAAATTTGCTGTTATGCTGCAAACAAGTGGAACAAACTGCCAGTGGAGATTAAACTTTCACCAAAGGAAGACACTTTTAAATCCAGTTTAAAAACATTTCTGTTCTCTTGCATCTATGCATGACATCTGCACAGTAACTTTTAACTTATCTTGCTTTTAATCTTTTTAATAATTTGTTTTTGTGTGTTTAAATGATGTTGTAATTCTAGCTGCTTTTTACTACTTGTAAATGCTTTGCACTGGCTGTAATGCTTTTAATGTTTTATGTAAAGCACTTTGAGTTGTCTTGAACAGAAAATGTGCTATACAAATAAACTTACCTCGCCTTGCCTTACTCTATAGTGATTCATGGTTCATCAGCCATCTGGGACCCCGTTCTGGCGGGGGGCCCAAGCATTTGCCTGTATGTCTGTTGACAAGCAAAGCCTCTGATCAGAAGATGTTTTTCCTTTCCTGTGGGCAGGTGGGCGTGTGCTACCATAATGGCCACTGGGTAATCTGACCTTGCTCTGAACAATATAAACACATTTAACCAGAATTTAGTGATGAATTGTCATCACAAATAATTGGAGTATTGTAAAAGATCTGAATCTCAGGGACAAAAGTCGTATTGACTTTTGTTCCAGGGAATTACTGGCGTTGGACCAACATTTTGACATACTAAATCTAAACTGCTCTCATATAGAGTGAAAAATTCATTCCATTTCAGTTCTATAATTGTGGATGTTCATTATACAATTTTTTAATTTTAAGTGATATTACAAATATATGTTTCTTTTCCTGTCTCACCACAGTCATGGTTTATTTATTCATGTGATAAATCATTGTTATGAGTGCTTAAAATATTGAGAGCCAGGTGTTAATGTTTGCTATGTTATCACTCCTGCTGTTAAAGATTAATCCTGAAAGATAAAGCTGTAAATAATGGATACTTCCAAATATACAATAGGGGGTTTTTGTTTGTTTTTAATTTGCCAATTTTTCCCTGTGGTGTACTTCAGAGCCCCACGGTGTTCAAACGCCTTGCGGTTGCAAAGTTCAATGCTGACCTCATCCTGACCTGACTCATAAGCAAAGGCTCAGAGTTGGGTTGCTGTCATATGCACTATGAATGAGGTTGTCAGCATGCTGTAGGGATGTTAGGGATGTAGGAGTTACTCAACCCTTTACAGGAATTTCCTGTACTTCTCAAGATTAATTAGTTCAAGAGTGTTAAACAATAATGTAAGCTCACACAATGCTGCAACTAGCTACATAGATAAAATGTATACTAGACCAATATAACAAAGCTTTTGTAAACAAAAGGAAATAATGCAAAGTATCCTGATGTAAATTGTGACACTTTAGTCTTATTGCCTTTCAGTATGGATACTCTTTCTGATACTCCACGTGTGTGTAAAAACAGGCTTATGCATGATGGGTTTTCTGAATTTATTTTGAGAAGACAGTCATCAATCATGGCAGACTATAAACCAACTGTCAGATTAAAATAAACAACTTTTTTCCATCCAGACCTTTGTCAGTACACCAGCTCTTCGTCTAGTCATCTTACAGGAAGAGAGATCATCTGATGTTGTGAGGGTTTATTTAGCGCTGATGGGTTAAAGTTGAAAACTTTTCACAGCTTTTTATTTAGCAACATGCCCTCACAGATTTGAGATTGTCACACTGTAGACTCTCAGACTGCTTACTCAGTAATCGGTGTTCCCCTTGTTGAATTTGGTGCTTTTTTACTATTTATCTTTAGAAAATCCAGTATTGCTGCAGATACACGTTCTCACTTTCTCTCTGTTTTAGAAAGCCATATTCTCTTCATTGACATAACAGCAGGAGTAACTAAGATGCTTTTTGCATTTGAGGGCAAGAAGAGGCTGCATACTGTTAATCTGCTTTAGCACTCGGTGTTCTGCTGCCATGTCTGTATTTTGCCAGCTTGAAGGTCTGCACCTGCCATGCAGGATTCCCAAATACCAGCCTGACTGGATGCTGACCAGGGAGCAACACAATCAGCAGCAGCCGTTTATTCGTCAAATCCAAAAATATATAATTATTCAAACAACTGAGATCAATCCTGTAACTATGGAATGTTTTGTATCACTAAGCCCAATTGCAGTGTTATTTGATTAGATTTCATTAGATTATAGAATTGTACATAACAGCCTGGGAACCCAGCATGTGACTGCGGCAGTCTTTTGGTAGATTAAGCTGCAGTGATGCTACCCTGTAGAGTGGTGCCTTTCATCAAACACATTGTAACAAAAGCATGTTTGAATTTTTATTTTAAATTCCAGACTGTGGAGAAGGAATATTTACAGAAGAGTTATTGTATTGTCCTATTATACGTAAAATAATTACATATGTGATTATATCTGACCCCCCCTGATAACCACAACTGTGGACACAAACATGGGTTATGAATATATCTGAAAATATCCAAGGTTATTGTCATGTGTTTACAATTTCCCTTGGGATCAATAAAGTATCTATCGATCGATCTATCGATCGATCACAACTTGTAGATAAACCTCTGTGACAAGGGTTATGGGTTGATTTGATTAATTCTTTCAGAGGGGCAGTAGGCCTGTGAATAGGCAGAGTTGTCCTTCAGGAGTTAAGGAGCATTTTTTTACTTGGTTTCACCATCAGAGTTCCTTCCTGCTATTCCAAACTGAGAGTGCTCAGAGCTGTAAGTATGACATTGACTAATCAGTGGTTGAGACAACCAAGCTTTTTAAAGAAGATGTTGTTTACATGAGACAGAAGAGAGTTCAGAAATGTCATTAATTTATTGTTTTGAAATTATTCCAAGGATATAGGCTACTGTAAACTGCAGAAATCTCACTGATGTAAACAACAGCTGATAATTATCACCTTGCTCACATATACAAGACCTACAAAACACTTAAAGACTTGGAAATTAATGGCGTGTGGTGAATAATTTAAATTGGAAAATGCGTAAGTACTTCTGGTGGGATGAGAGAGCCAGCTTTGTTTTTGTGTTGTTTTTTTTTTTTATCTTCAGTAGTCTGTCAACACGTTCCCTTGTTGGGTCTTTTGGAGGAGTAAATTTAATATCCTGCTGTGTTGATGTCACTAGCAGTCAGCACTGATATGCACTAACACTTGCTCTGCTAATTGATCACTGGAGAAGAACCCAAGCACTCATGTCGATTTCAGATCAGCTGCTGCTCCATTTGTAAGTCATTGCAGATACATTTTTAGACTAACTTTCAGATTGACTTGAGATTTGTTGCAGTTTTGCCAAAACTGTGTATTATATGTTCGATTTTTTTTATTTTCTTTTTTTTTTAACCTTTAAACATATGACAGTAGGACCAGTAAAATGATGGTCTTGGCTTGAAAATTTGACTGGTCCCTCCCCTTCCATCTTTGCTATGTTTTACCTCTTTCCCCAAACCCACCCCCTGCTGAGACATATGCCAAGCACACACAAGCTGTAATCACAATAACCCTAATGGCCAGCATCATGATGAACACAAGGTCAAAAACAAAACAGTAGTTACACTCCAAACAGCTGGACATAAAGTATGTAGTAATAATTATAATTTACTGTTTTGACCTTTATGGCAGACTTACTCCCTGTATTAATGTAATAGTAGATATTTATCCTCAATGAATAAGTAGCTTACCATGGCCTAATACTTTAGAATCATTCCTTTATGGGTTCTCTGTGAGTAAAAGTCTAATGTTTTGGGCTTTTTTGTCATATTTATTCAGAAATCTAGAAAATGAAGTAATAAGCCTAAGCTCTCCGTTGTTTTCCTTACTGTGTATGCGGTTACCATTTATTTATATAATCACACAATCAAGTTCAGGAAAACTTGTATCCCTTCACCCCCCCAAAAAATTTCCTTCAATCTATTTCCACTTAATGTATCATTGCGAAAAAATCAGATGTCAGAAAAATCAGCAGACACAGTTTATTTTCTTCAGTGTGTTAAAACATCTTCTCTCAACTCAGTAGGACTTGGAATGATTCTGACTGTCTGATGAGAAAGAAAAAAGGTTGGAATATCAGCTTTTGAAAGGTATTCAAATCAAGTGTTTACTTCTAATGGTCCTAGAACTCTTAATTTACTTTGAATATGCCATGGCAAAGTTTCCATTTTATCAGAATGGGAAGGCAAGGCAAGTTTATTTGTATAGCACATTTCATCTACAGGACAATTCAAGGTGCTTTACATACAAACATTAGAAACATTACAGCGGGGTGCAGAAAGCATTAAGAAGAATT
>JAOXYM010000007.1:11034656-11052605 GCA_028567055.1 Leptatherina wallacei | reverse complement strand
AAAAAAATTGTTTTAGCAGCTGCCAGTGTGGTCTGAGCATGAAAACAGAAAAAGAGAGTATTTGCTGTCAGGAGCAGGACAAGGGGAGGCAGACAATTCTGGACTTACCAAGTGTATTACCGGCCATAACAACTTCCCCACAATTGACCTGAATGAACCAGTTCAACCTGAAATACAACACAAAGGCATTTTTTTTGGTATAAACGGTGCATTGCATGCATGCTTGTACCTATTTTAGCTACAGTTAATCTGGACTGACTCTTTGGTTCATTAAACGTGGCAAAAAATGTCAAAAATCGTGTCATCAGCACTTTAAGGGGCTACAGGTTTGACAAGTAAATAATCTTGCCCACCACTACACCACCACCACCAGCAGCCTGAACTGCTCATACAAGGCAGGATGGATTGATGCTTTCATGTTGTTCAAGCCAATTTCTAACTGTATCATCTGAATGCCGGAGCTGAAATTACTCATTCAGAGCGGGCAACATTTTTTCCATCTTTTATTGTCCAATTTTGATGAGCCTGTGTTAATTGTAGCACCAGTTTCCTATTCATAGCTGAATGGTGGTGACACCCGATGTGATGTTCTACTGCTGTAGCCCATCTGCTTCAAGGTTCAACGTGTTCAGAGATGGTGTTCCAGATACCTTGGCTGTAATCAGTTATTTGAGTTGTTGCTCTTCTATCATCTGGAACCAGTCTGCCCATTCTCTTCTGACATCAACAAGACATTTTCTCTAGACAGTTGCCTCTAAGTGGATATTCTCTCCTGTTGGACCATTGTCTGTATCCCATTTTATGTGAAAATCCCAGTAACAGTTCCTGAAATACTCAGACCAGCCCATTTGGCACCAAAAACCATGCCACGTTCAAAATTAATTAAATCAACTTTCTTGGAGTGCACGCTTACGCTCAAAAAATGATTTGGGAAAATAACAGATAAACAGCGTGAGCCTACACATCACAATTTACATATTCAATTTGTCAAATAAAATCATGAAGCCTTGCTGGTCCCTGACTTTTCCTAAAATTACGTGAATTTTCATAAGAATTTAGTTTTAATATTTAGTATGTAAAGAACAGAGGAAATTTCTATTTTTAAAAAATCTATTTCAGACACATTTGGTCATTCTGACCGTACAGGATTTTGCACTGTTCTAGTTTTAGTTTCCAGTCGTTCTGGCTCAGATGATGTGGAAGTATTCGGTAAATAGTGGTATGCAAGGATGGATCCATGCTGGATTTTACAACATACTGGATCTTGAAGGAATAAATGTCCACATCTTCTTCAAGAAGTTCACAGAAACTCAAACAGCATAAAGGTGTTTCTGCAGCAGCTGCAGAGGAACATGCAGGGTTTTTGATGGGAAACAGCCAGCAAGGCAGGTTGAACAATGTTGACTGCAACACAATCCGAAACTGCAGCAGACTCCTGAATGTGGCGCCAGGTACAGATAAACTGGGGAAAAAAACAGACACTGGCTGCATGTGAGGCAAAGCCATGCACCGGTGCTGCAGCAGGAGAAGATCTGAGTTGCTGTGACTTCTGAATAGTTGTATATTCAGCTACTGTCTCACTGGGTGAGATCTCTGGACCACGAATAATTAAGGGCGTAAGTAACATGTAAATGATGATGGATTTGATTTATTAAGGCCTGATCATTCATATGCTGGGATTAGTCAGATACTAATGTTTCATGAATCACACATGGATCCAATCGTAAGATCATTGCTGCGATCAGATGTGCGCTCATTTCCACGTTCGCTTGATAAATGAGGGACACTGTGTCTACCAGGCCATGATGTCTGGAAGTTGTCCATAATGAGATCTGTAATTGTCCTGCTGAAATTAACACTTTCATCCCAAGAAAAGACTTCTTATTTTCAGTAGCATACAGCTTAAATTAGAAAATATGCCTCTGCATCAGTGGTACTTTCACACAAATCCATCCATGCTATGTACACCAATACTCCCCAATAACATCACAGGTGCAGGCTTTTTCTGTTTGTCAGTAATAACTCAAAGCAGTGACTCGCACACTCGAGATGCTGCACAGCACTCTTGGATTCAGACTTTCAGAGAGTCAAACTTTCTAATGGAAAGAAAAAAATACTGGATTTTTGTCATGTCTTCAAAGATAGGTCTTTAGGTGGTGTGTGGACCAACAGTTATGAAAGCAGATGTATGGATTTTTTTAAAAAGCAGCCATGAAAACAGCAAACCTGACGAGCGCTTGCAACAGAAGCTGTTAGTTCTGTTCAGGTTTAATTATAAAGCACGCTAACAACCTCCACAATTGCCGAATTTTCTCCTTGTCTAAATATTTTTGCATTTCATAATATATAAAAGCTTTGAACACTTGCTTTAATAGATAAAAACCTCCAGAAAACCATGACTCAGCATGTTTACATTATCTGTGCAAAGTTTCATGGAGCTGAAGAGAAACACGACAAAGTGTTTACAATCTGACCAATCATCAGCAGTAAGGCTGTGATGCAGAATGACTGACAGGTCGTTGTCCAATCAAACCCATGTAACAAGGAAGAAAATTACTCCCAAAGCACGATGGGAAATGTAGTTTTTACTAAATGCAGTTTTATCAAGTGAGAGTAAAAAAAAAAATTTTATACTGTGGATTTTAATTTTGGAGGAAAAAAGGCAAAGGTAAGAGAATTTATGATGATGTTTTTCCAACGTGGTGCAGAAATCCGGCCTTCTTTTGCTTCTGGTCCGGTGAATCTTGGACAGAGTGAGATGAAACTTATATTTTTGGAATCTGTGAAATGTGTGCTGTCAGTAGAGATGTAATTTTTTTCCGTATATATATGCTGTTGGGTTTACACGGGGATCCATAATTAGCCTACATATTTTGCGGACTTTGTTTACCTGTTCTTTTAATTCTTGTTGTCTTGACTGTGTTTGGTGGTCGTAGACATGGTTTATATGTGCTTTTAGCAGAGATTCGGGGCTTTCTGTACTGACCAGACGTTACACTTCTGAAACTGGGTGATGACTGAGTTTTGAAAGCCCCTGTCCAGTCCCAACTGAGGAGAAAGCTCTCAGTCGTCATCGGATGCTTCCAGGCTCTTGTCAAGCATACCTCTCCCCCCTGATCTAAGCGTCTGTGTCTGTGACCCGCTAATCTGGTGGGTAAGGGCTGCATTTACAAATGAAAGGCGGCTTATTGTAAGTGATTTAAATGTATATTCAAACAACACTGCCTTGTGGCGGTTCTCTGGGAATTGTAGTAGTGTAAGAAAAAGCTGGGTTTCCTAGTGTTAACCAAAACCAGCTGAACAAAGAAAATGTATCCACTGTCTTTCTGTGTATCTATAATTAAATCTAACTGTAAAACCAATGAACTTGTCTTTACTGTGCAGAATTGATATATGGTTTCCTAGTTGTGTAATACAGTTTCAAGTGACATTTTCTGATGCAGATGTAGACTGTGTTTATAGTGGCAATGATTTTCCAAAGTATTCCTGAGGCTGCATGGCTCTCTTGGTCATAGCAGCATCACAGTTTCATATGCAGTGCTGCCTGAAGGCTCTCACATTACACACAGTAGATGTTGAAAGATTAATGTTCTTTGCTAAATTTACATTTATTTATATTTTCTAAATTTAAAAGACTGGTTGTCAGCTGAAGCACAGATATGGTGTATTGGGGCTTGTGTTCTATTATTTTTAAGCAATCATAGATGGATAAGAGAAGGTGTAGTGTCACCCGCTGGTTTACTACAGCAGCGGTTAACACATGCAGTCATTTAATTTATGAAAGAAGAAAAGTTACTAAAAAGAACCTAAAAGCCTGGATTTATGTTTGTTTTTCCTCCCTCAGTTGGCAGGACAACCTGGCTTGATTGATTTTGGAAGGGGGAAGCTTTTCTCTTTACAAAATAAAGCTTTTCCCAACCCCGCCTCATATAAGAGACTGATTTGCCTATGGAAAATAAATCATTTCCTTTTGTGACCTCCTGCTCTGTTTGCTACTTTGTCGACTGGCCCCCACACTTACACATCTCTGTGAACTCTCCTGAATCTTACAATACTTTATCTCTTTTGGAAGTTTTTGCACAGGTACACAGCCTCTTCCATGGATGGCTCTCTCTCTTGAACTTAACCTGTCTGAAGAAGCAAGGGAAATGATTCACAAGTCAAAATGCTGACAATGAAATATTTGTAAATGGTTTTAGGAAGAGAGACCAGAGCACTAAAGCTGCCCATCAATCACTGCCACCTCTTATTGAACCTTTTTCTGTCTTGCACATCCTTCCCTGCCATGTGCTCAACTCAATGTCAAGGTTTAGTTTATCTATATAACCCATTTAAAACAATGCAAAAGTATCAAAGTGCTGTACAGATTTGCAGATTCAAATGCAAAATATATTATAAAAACTAATTAAAAAAAATGAATACAAGATAGACTAAAAACTGGTTACAGGCAGTAATAAAATTACTGTACAACTGTATTACTTGCTGGTCTTTGACTCCCTGTTCCTCTCTGCCCTGCTCAACTGTCTGACAGTTTGTGTACAGAGTGACAGTTCAATGTTTGCTTTTTTGTCATTGTGGTTTTCATTGTCCTGATACAAGGGAGAGTCACACTGACAGAGTATCTCGGTGCTGAACATCTCCAGTCACTCCTGCACAAAAAGGTTTCTTCCAATTGACATCTGTGTCGAGATTTTCTGTAAGCAATGTTCCAATATTGTTTATTTCCATGTAAGTCTTCAAGTCAACAAGCGCACCCTTGTGTGTTGCTGGCAATAGACTTGTGTTATCCTTCACAGTACTTGATCCTTTACCTCTGCATCCAACCCAAACGTTTATTCCCACTGGCCATGTTTGTGCAGTGCATTTGATGAAGAGGCTGTATAATTTATAGGGTAGCAGCTGCTACGCTGTAATCATGTTCTCAAATAAGGTTTGTTGGAGGAAATCTCTTTTGTCTATCATCCAACAAAGGGAAAGTTATCCTGATATCACTGATAATTACTGACTCTTCCTGCTTTAAAATTGATTGGTGAGGTCTGGAAAATTAAAGCCCCCATCCTCACTTTGTTCCTGCTTCTGTCAGTTGTTGATGTGCCTCTGCAGCAGGGTTGTTTTACTTGGACTGTTGTATAATTATAGATGTCTTCTATGGGGTATTTGACTTTCAATGTCTCCCTGAGCATCCCCCCTCACTTGGTTAGCTCTCCATATTTTTTCTGCCTTTTCAGAGTAGGTTTCAAAACATAAACTGTCATCTGTGTTCTTAATTTCTCAACCCTTAAGGAAAGTAATAATAGGACAGAGTATGAGCTGTCAAATTTATCAACTCAAATGGATAAGTCAAAAACAAAAACAATGTATGACTGCAGGATAAGATGGAAATCTTATCATGACACATTAAAAAAGAAAAAAAGAAACATTTGTGAAAGAACTGCGTAGCATAGTTGTGATCAGATCATACACATGTCTGCAAAATTATTCATACCCTTCCATTAAAGAATAGGAAAATTCTTAAAATAACTAGAGACTGAAAAAAGCAATAAAGATAAATTTGCTGAATTGTAATTTAATGAAATACAACATCGTTTTTTACTTTAATTGATTTGAAAAAATGATTTTAAAAAAACAACAAACAATATGGTCCTGGACCAATGAGAGCAGTTTGCTGATGAGCATTGGGCCCAAATACCTGCCAATGGGTGTAGAAGTCTGATTAAGAGTTATAGTGATTACCTCAAATGATTGCTCGATGAAATATTAGCTTATGAGTGATGTAACCTATATTAATTTCTCATATTTTTTGCTTGTTTTTTAAGAACCACAATCCAAAAACAATGTCATGATTTTCATAATTTTTTTATTACATTTGTCAGTTTCAGCTCATTTCTGTGACAACTGTTTTTTCCCCTTCTTTAATGGAAGGGTATGAATAATTTTGCAGACTAATACAAACCTAATAATGCTTTCAAAATGATATCAGAAGAAAGTCAATACCTTGAACTCTTCTCTGGCATATTTCTTTTATATGGTCAATGGATTGTAGGTCTTTTAGCAGCATCAAAGCAAGCAACAAAAGCTACAGGGAAATTAAATGTGGTAGTTTGGTAACATGATGTTAATATAAATGTACAACCGGGTAACACTCTGTAATTACCAAAGTAATAAGCAGGTAATATCCTGGTAGTAACATTGGGTACATCATGGTAACAATTGACTAAAACTGAAAGCCCTTTATTACAGGGTAATAAAGGGCCTAGAGCTAGACTGTCCATGTAAAATATCCATTCTGTGTTCGTTTCTGCTCACTGCAGACAATAGATCCTGTACAGCCGACACATAGCTCGGTGAACAGGGAAGAGAGAGTTTAGAGAGCTTGTACCCTTTTTTGCAGATTTGATTTGAGGGGGCAAGGTGTTTGTTTGTTGCCTCCTCTTGCCCCTGCTTAAAGCCGGCCTCGTTTCAAACACTTCTGAAACTGTTTGATAAAACCCAAAGAGAGGTATTTACCTTCCGCCAGTCTTGCAACGCCTTTTACCAAGCGCTTAACTCTGCATCCACTGTGGAAATGTACAAACTGCTTATTTCTCTGACAGTCTCATTCATTTACACGTTTTAATGTCTCGTCTCTCTTTATTTACAGCTTTTCTTTGTTGGACAATTCTTAAAAGTTAATTATGACATAATTTGTTAATAATGTTTCACAAAAGGATTCTGTAATTAACTCAAATTCAGTTCTATTCATTTACAAAAGAATCTTAATTTCCTCCATGTATAGAGCTTGAGGAGTCATGTGACAATTCTGCCCAGATCTGGGTGGAGTGAAGCTGTGCCGCCATGATTCTTGTACAGGTTTGACTGTCCTCACAAGAAAGCTGTCTGGAGTTTTAACGATGGTGGAAAAAAAGAGCATAAGAGAAGGGGATAAATTAATGCCTTCCGCAAAGAAGAGGTATTTGGAGAAGTTAAGAGATATAGGACCCATTTTAGATGGAACGATCATCGTGGGACAGTAATCTGGATCGCTTACCTCCCATTCTCCATGGAGACATTGTGAATTATTTAGTCTTTAAAATCAATTATTACGCGTTTAAGAAAACACTTATGAGCTCTCAATAAGCACATGTATACTTTAAAGTGGTTTCAAGCATTTATTTATAAGATAGAAAACAGTAAAGGTGTGTCGGATTTGTGAAAGACCAAAATAAGCTGTCAGACTCAGTCAAATATGTCAGTGATGTGGAACTTCAGAGTAAATGAAAGATAAAAGACTGTAACGTGAGCTTTCATCAAATACATGTCATGTTAGCTTTAGTGCTACTCTAGGCAATAACAACGCTTTTGCCTAAATTTGTCAACATCCTTAGCTTCCAGCTGTGTACGGCCATTTGTGAAGGAAGGGATCGTCAAAGTGGTACACATCATATTAATCGATTCCACAATATTAAAACCTCTATCCGCCAGGACGATATCTTTGGGGAGTAGTTCTTGAAGAATACCGCAATTCTCAATGATCACTAGCTCGCCCACCAGCCCCTTTAGAAATGAAGGAAATTACACCTTGCAGCGTTATTCCTATCAGGTATTTACAGGTGCAGTTATGGAGAGCCACACCTGCCATAATCAGAAATAAAAGAATAAATAAATAAATGACAAATAAAATATTAAATATGTGTCATATATAGTCATATTTGAGAGAAAGTCTAAGATCTGGCCTGCATGCTTGAGGGTCTTGGAGTAAACACTTCAAAACAATCAATGACAGCCACATCTTTTTCCTTCGGATTGCAGCTATCCAAGCCATTCGGTGCCTCCTTGTCACTTCAGCAACATACTCTCCATGATTTATTTTCACACCGGGGATGCTGAAAAACCATACTGCGTTCCTTTTTTTAACCTTGTGATTGTATAACGAGCTGGCAAAGTCCTATACACAACAGTATAACCCAGGCAACACGACTCAGTCACCACCAACGTAGCTCTCCGCTTAAAGACAGCGTACAAGACAGATGGTGGAATGCCGTCTCGGAGGGACGGGGCGATACGTTGTGACCACAACTCCTCAGTCTCTATATCCTTGCAGTATTGCGCATAATCCCTACAGCAGGCTGCCACGAGTAGTTTGGAGTGACAGCTGATTGTTTGATTAACATTTCAGCCAGACATATGGACATCAAAGCAGTGTGTCATGTTGGAGCTCAATCACTCCAAATAATTTAATTCAGAAATCCAAAATAATTTAAATGCATGTCTGAGCCACAACATCTAGATTTTTTGGCGCGTTACTTGTTTTTCGCTTGTATGTATGATAACCATCATGGAATTGTTTCTTAGCAAAAAAGAAAGAAGAAATTATAAACCCTTGTTAGTCATCATTTTGACTTCACCATAGTGCCAATGCACCTTTCAACTGGGTTTCAGTGTAGGCAATATGTCAGATATAAATACAACCATTTGGATGCAATCCTTAATTATCATTGCAAAATACAGCAGTACAATGCAATGAAATGAGGCAATGATGATGATAATTAATGATTTGTAATTGATTTTAGCAAATGAATATGACTGGCACATGCTGTGTGAAGCATGCAGTCTGTGCAATGCAGCAGAGAGGTGTGTTGTTGGTGTGAATACAAACATGCAGCCACAATGCAGAGCACTCCCAACACTGAAACAATTTGAAGCCATTGATTATCATTGATCTTGAATAAATGTTAAGATTTTAACTACATCTGTCATTTTTTCAACATTGAACTGTCAAGTTTGTCTGAGCTCAGTTTTGGTTGACTTTAATATTGAAACAAAGTTTCTGAAGCATAGTATGTCAATTATCATTTAAAAGGCATTTCATAAGGTTTTTTTCCTAATTCAAAATGCAAGGCAGGTTATATTCAGTCAGTTTTTATTGTCTTAATGTCAAAACATGTTTTCTTAAACTCATAGCCAAAAAAAAAAAAGCTTCATAATAACATGACGCAAAACATGAATGTTGGCCAAACTTATTTTGGAAATGTAACAGCAAAATTTACAATTGAAAGACTTTTCCAAAGATTTATCTTAATTCACTGGTTCTCATACTGTGGGGCGTGACATAAATTAAGGGGGCCGCCAGATAATTGTATGAAATATATAGCCTTCATTTGTTAAATATATTTGGGATTTGTATCAGAGCTGTCAAAATTAAATCATTAATGCAAAGATAAATCTATGAAATTTCGACAAAGATTTACACATACCATATTAAAAATCTGAATTTAAAGGATAGCTGCAATATGACCCTTTCGATATCACACAATTAATCATCTAATGAACACCTACATATGTTATCTTGATGGTCATGGCTCAAAGAGTTTGAGAACCACTGTCTAAATTAATAAAGAAAAAAACATAGTAGAAAGCATTTATACTGAAATTGTCATTATTAAAGAATTTGCACAATGTATGATATAATGGTCTATTAATGTAATACTTAAATTTATTTTGGACATATAAAACAAAAGAAATTTATGCCTTAATGTTAATATTTGTGTTGAACTCAGGAGCCAAAAACCACTTTCTTTCTAGGTGTTTATTCGCAGACCAAGAGGAAAGACTCAATTCAAACTGCAGTGTTGCAGCTGAAAACAAAACAATAACAAATTAAGGTAATAAATTAGAAGAAAACAATAATATGCTAATCTGCAAAGTCTGCTTAACTTGAACTAGCTCACCTGTTTGAGGGAAGGAAGAAACTTTTCTTTTTTACCCCTTTAATTCAGAGATTTAATATAAAATGTTCTATTTCAGCTGCAGGAAAACAAAGTCACACATGTAATCACAGAATATATAATGTAATATTTTATTTTTGAATCATAGGCATAGTTTTTTTTACCCCCTAAAGTAATTTTAAGCGGCAAAAAGCAAAATTATTTCACTGCAAGGTTTGCTATGGCTTACTGCTTGTAGAACAAAACAAATGCCCCTTTCACACTACTCAGCCCAGCCCAGCACCACACCGCCTGATTTGTTTGTGTTCACATTACAATTTTCCCGGTGCGAGTCAATACACTTTTAGCACCTACTCCATCGAGGTTCTGAAGGGGTAGGGCCGGAAATGTTGACGTGTGCAGATCGCAGGCCGCTATTGGCCAGAATCTGACTTCATGGGATGACTCATTAGAGCGACTCCAGACCGGCCAAAAACAAAACCCAAAGCCAAGACCAGAGAAAACATTAGCAGCAGGAGAAGCAGAGCAACAAGCAATGGAATCTTGAAAACCAACACTGTGGTCAAATATAGAAGTGAGGACGTTCCTTTGCTTGCTAGCCGTGTGCGTGTGTGTCGCGAACAAATGACTTCATGAAACCTCGCTATGAAGACCCCGTACACACTGAGGACGTCTATTCTAACAGACTAAACCGGGGTAGTGTGGTGTCGGCTGAATGAAGGCTGGGCTGAATAGGTGCTAGTGTGAAAGGGGCAAAAGTGTCATGAGCTACACCTCCCTCTACCTTTGCACTTTGCACATTCGGTTGCAGATGAGGTGGGGAGCAAACACGCTGAGCAAGACAATATGACGATTTTGTTGAACATGCCAAAGTAGCTTATAACATTTATGTTGTTTGTTGGCTATTCAGGAGAAGAGCAGCCAGCTCCTAGTCAATAGCCACTGTAGCTCTCGCAGTGCTCTCAAAATTTGAAATACAAGGCCATTGTTATTCTGAATTGTGTCTCTTTCTATATCCGGTAACTTCTCCTCTAACGACCGTTGTTTTTTTCAAAGTAATATTGAATCCTGGTCGTCTTCTGGTGAACATTTCGTTCTGCTCTCTGCCATATTGAAAAATAACCAAGAAAAGAAAAAGGATTAATAATCAGAAGAAAACGAGAGTTTACATCAGCGTAGCATTTACCAGATGGAAATAATTCATGAGAGAGAGGGACATGAAAACTGAGGCGGAGGTTGCAGCTTTCTGCTGGACAGATAAGTTAATTCAGTCTAACAGTGAAGTTTATTTTGGCGTCATGTTAGAAACAGGGCAGGATAGTCCAGCAGCTACTTTATCCTCCCGTTTGGTCGGATCATCAGATGTCTACAGGTCACGAAAAACAATTTTTACGACATGAGCTATTAGCAGTTGCTTGGTACCAGACACATGGAGGACATGCTTGTAACTTATCGTCATCAATAAGGAAATAGAATTATATCATTCTGTACGTCATCACCTGACGGGACACTCCAACTTGTGCAAGATGTTGATATTTTTACATTTATGACTCTGCAGCATCGGTAGTGGTAGTAACGTGCTTAAACGGCGAATCGCCAGATAACACCGCTCGGTTGTTTTCATTCAGTTAGCGCACCGCTAGATGGAAGTAATTATTACACACCAGGGCTTTAAAGGCCTACGGCCAACCAAAGTGCTTTACAGTAAAATAAAAACAACAGAAACAACATTAAAAACAATCAGAGAAGAAAACAATAAAACTGTGAATTACATTTTTTTAAAAAGATCCAGTTGAGGTGACTGCTCGCCTTTTTAAAAGAATAAAACAAAAAAAAACAAAAAAAAAAAAAAACCCTGCTACAACAATAATTTCCCTCAAAAGGGATAAATAAAGTATTTTTCATTTCATTCATTCATTTTCAAACAAAAACATTCTCCACAAATATCTACATTCCACAGAGGTAAATCTTCTTTTTGCAAAGTTTTGTTTTTCTTTATTTTAAAACTAAAACTAGAAAAAGGAAATAGTTGTTCTTCAAAAATGACAAATTTCCCATCGTAACTATTTATCAAAAATTACAAGTTGTCTGTTTTCAAATGTAACATTTGTGGCTCTAAACCAGTTTCATTTAGCTCGTCTGTCTGTAACATTCATCAGCAATGTTACAGACAGACGAGCCAGGCACCCCAGGATGTCCTCATCAGGTGGATGAATATAATCGCCAGTACTGGCGACATGGAAAGGAAAAAGAAAAAAATCAGTTAGTAGCACATGATCTTTTGTACCAAGTCTATAACTCATCTGCAAGAAAATACATAAGATAAACAAATTTTAATATTCCCCATGAAAGTCCTTATGTAGTCATATTTGCTAAAATTAGATAGATTTAACTTACCTTGATTATCTGAGGTTTCAGATGTTCTCACACTTAACCCCAGCTTCTAATCCAAATTCCTGCACAGCTGATCACGAGTGAATAGTAATCAGCACTAGGGGTGCACGTTAACTATCGATAATTATCGGTCGATAACAGGAAATTATTATGTAATTCCGATAAGTCCGATATCATGACAACTGGCTCCGATAACATATATTTTGTTGACAGAGCTCCGCTGCCGAGACCCAAGTGTCGGCAGCGGAGCTGAATGCTGACCTGAATGCGGACCTGAATGCTGCGTTCATCTGACGAAGGCACAAAAAGATAAACTTTTTCTGACTGGGCAAATGGAAAAATACCCCCTCATGTTGGAAAACAACTCGTTACAACTTGGTCATGGTTTATTAAATTTATTATTTAACCAGAAAACTGACTGAACTACTGACTAAAGTTGAAATCTAGTGTATTTTTCGATAGAAACATGAACTGAAAAGGCTGAAAGAACGACTAACAAACATGGGAAATTGGAATTTCCGTAACAGTGGGAAAGCAGCACCACCACCATGTAGCGCAACGTGCAGTTTGACAACAGAGAACATGGTGTTCATAGTGTGGGATTTATTCAACGTTTCCAAAGAAGACAGTTATTTGTACTGATTGTTCCAAGCGAGTCGCACGAGCTTTATTACTACAAACTCCATCAGTCACCTGAAACATAGCCAGCGCTTCGACTGAGTTTTGAAAGCATTCAAGGACGCCCGGGCTGCTGAGACAACAACTTAACGCCAACTGCAAAGAAGCCACTGGGACTTACAGCAACAGGTATGCTGCGTGAAAAGTTGCTGGAGATGAATGATGGTGCCACAGCTGGCACTCCCCAGCCAGAAGAGTAGCAGGGAAGAAGGGAATAACTCACTGTTGGGAATGTTTGAGGCAATATTGGAAAAAAATGGGAAAGCTGTGGCTCAGGTGGTAGAGCAGGTCGTCCAATAACCAGAAGGTTGGCAGTTCGAATCTTGCTCCCTCCATTCAACTGCCATTGTGTCCTTGGGCAAGACACTTCACCTACCTTGCCTCCAGTGTTGACACCACTGGTGTATGAATGTGTATGAATGCGTATGAATGTTCGGTGGTGGTCAGAGAGGCCATTGGCGCACGTTGGCAGACATGTTTCTGTCAGTCGGCCCCAGGGCAGCCATGGCTACACATTTAGCTTACCATTACCAAGTATGGATGAATAATTGGATTCAATGTAAAGCGTCTTTGAGTGTCTAGAAAAGCGCTATATAAATCTAATCCATTATTATATTATTATTATTCACCAGAAGTGTATGCAGAGTAAGTGTATAGATTTATTTAACATAAAGACACAACTCATATTGCATCTATAACTGTCACAACAAGATCACAATTAGATTTTATTGTTCTGTTGTGTGTTGTTAACTTTTAGCTCCAGTCATATCTGTCGCAGCCCATGCTTAACGTGTGCCGTTGCCTTCTTGAACACTGGAGGAGCAACCAGTCCCGTTTTGAACGCAGCTTGGAAATGTCTGTCGGTACTTGCACTAAGCCAAAATGCTTTAAACTTGATATTTTGTTACTATGGAATCCATCGTATGGAATGCACTTTTTCAGTTTGTAATCCTGATGTATGTATTTGCATCAGTTCAACGTGGTTCAACTTCAAGGGGCCTTTATTTTTGTATCAGGAAGCAATGCACCTTATTTAAATTGATGTGCATTTGAAATATCAAATAGTTTTGTTTGATATCTTTTAGAAAAAGTTTGAGAGGCTTGTAATAGTTTTTCACTGGAAAAAATAAATATCTATTCATTTAAAGAGTGAAAATCTTTATGGTTTTGTTATAATACACAAATACCTTAGATTGTGGCATCAATACTATTAACTTAATAGTACTGATGTCACAATCTAAGGTTTTTATGTGTGTGCTCGGTTATCAATTATCGGTATCAGCTTTCAGGAGCTGAAAGTTATCAGTATCGGTTTTTAAAAAAGGCTATTGTGCATCCCTAATCAGCACTGACATCTTACACCTGTTTTGTTTAATACATTTTATACAATAATTTTAGCAGATGCTTTTATCCAAAGCGAGTAGACCAGTGATGCCAACACTGGAGGCAAGGAGGTAAAGTGTCCTGGTCAAGGACACAATGACAGTTAACTGGGGCAGGAGCAGGATTTGAACTGGCAATCTTTGAGTTGTTGGACAACCTGCTCTAACACCTGAGCCACTGCCAACCAAAGAATGTGTAAGGTCCATACCAAAACTCAGCTCCCACAGGGCAACTAAATGGGCAGCCAGCGTCCAGGCTCCAGATGCCTAACATTATATCAAAATAAATTCCCAGTACAAAAATGCACCTCAACCTAATCCCTTACTAAATTAATTTTATATGGAGGTATAATAAAACCTAGAGACATGGAGGAAATTCCGTCCCTATTAATATCCATTGCCAATGATAGTCTAGCAAATTCAGGCAAACAAAAGGTGCATCTATGTTTCAAGATGGCTGCTCATGGGGCTGATTTCTACAATTATTATGACAGCCAATCGGCAGCCAAGGTGTAGAACACATGGTAATAATGAAGCTCATGCCAGACCACTTACTTCAGTGTGAATACATGTCATAACATCCACCAATCAACATTCAGGAAAATAGTGCTTGACAGGACAAACTTCCTGGACAGCATCAGCGGCTAAACTGGATGCTAACTGGCTGAAGCACACCCCTAAAAGTCTGTCCCCCTGAGTGTAAGCTTCAATGTGCCTTCCTGTGTCATCTACACTGTGACTGCTGATTGGCTCTCTTGTAAAAATGGTGCTAGAAGTCAGCCTCATGGTTTAACTCTTCAGATGACTGGTCAGCACAGCTGTCTGTCATGGAGACTGGGGTTCAAAAGCCAGTCTTGGTCCAGCATTGTTTTCAACTAGTCTATGACCTGACATGACATTTCAGACTTTGTCAGAACAGGTAGAATGAATTGATGAAAGCATTCCAGACCCATGTATTAGAAATACTTTTAACAACATGAATATTTGAGGGTGATAACATCTTAACACCCATACTTTCATCAGGCCTTGAAGAACTTTTTCTCCTAGAAAGGGTTCTCCGTGAAAATAAGGGGAGGAACCCCTTTAATGCCCTTGATGGGCCATTTCAATGAAAAAAAAAGAGATTTTCATACGCAAATGGTTCTGGGTAGAACCTTTATTTCTTAGAGTATAGCATAGTAAAGGGAAAACATTAGAGGGCCCAGAGCTGAACCCTGGGAGACCCTGCAGAAAGGGAGTTTAGAGACCAGAGGGTGGGAACACATTTCATTAGTTTTTAAATCGCTGCATTGCCTCCCCGTGCATTTCAGGACTGATTTTAAGGTTTTTTTAGTCATTTATAAATGTTTTCATGGCCTTGGGCCTTCTTAATTATCTGATCTGCTTTTAAATTATGAGCCTTCGTGGACCCTGAAGTCCTCTGGTACTGGCCTTTTAATGGTTCCTAAAGATAGGACTAAAACGAACGGTGAGGCCTCATTCTAGTATTATGGCCCTCGATTGTGGAACAGCCTGCCAGAGGGCCTCAGGGCCGCAGAGACTGTTAGTGTTTTTAAAGAGAGGATTCAGACCTACCCTTTGAGTTTAACTTTTAACTGAATCTTATTTTATTTGTTTATTTATTTATTTTATTTATTCATTTTATATGTATTTATTTATTTTTTTCATTGTCATGATCTCCTTTATGTGTATTTTTATTTTTGCTCCTATCTGTTCTTTACCCTTATTTGATCTTGTTATTACTTTTTCTAACTCCAGTGTTTTCCTCATGGGGATCCTCCACACCGGTGGCTTTACCTGCTCGATCTGCAGGGTCGTTTCCTCAGTGGTCGGCCCTGCCTGGGGGGCTGGATGTTCTGCGCTGCAACCCAATGGCTGTGGTGCAGACTCCGGCCTGCCCTGGTCTGGGTGGTCTGGCTTCTGGTGTGGATGGGTACCCAAGATATCATTTCCTCACTGCAGTGTCAGGCCTGCTATCTTTATTGAATTTTATTTATTAATATTAATTTTTTTTTACATTCAGTTAGGAGACAGTCACTAAGGATGGGAGCTCATGTTTGTATAGATTGAGGTCGGGTGAGGAGAGTGTACATGCGCTCTGTGTGTTTGTGTGTATGTGAGTACGCATTTATGATTTTGTGTGAAAGAGATAATGAGGTGTATGTTTTAAATTTCTGTTACATACTGCTGTATGAAGGTTTTAGATTCTTTCTTTTTTTTATTGTTTTTACCATGTAAAGCACTAGGTGTTGCTTCTGCATGAAAAGCACTTTAGAAATAAAATTGAATTGAGTTGAATAGAGATTGGCTTAAAATTAGAAAGAACCAGGGGATCCAACTTTTCTTTTTCAAAAGAGGCTGCACCGTCGCATGTTTGAAGGAGGATGGAACGACTCCAGAGCTGAGATGCAGGTTTATAAGAAACAAGATAAAAGACCCAACTGAGCTGAAAACCTTTTTAAACAAGCGAGATAGGATGCTGTCAGATGGACAGTTAGCAGGACGTAGGTGTTCAACAATTTCAGTGAATGCAGAAAGTGAAACAGGCTCAAACTGGTGAAAAGTAGCTGAGCTTGCTGTAGGAATTAAAGGGTCTTGAGCAGGCTGAGGCAGTGGGGATCTAAGAGCAGAAATCTTGTTGACAGAAAACTTTAAAAAATCCTCGCACAGAGAAGAAGGTTTAACAAGTTTAACAGAAGCAGCATCACAAAGACTCACTAGTGAGTCAAATACATTGAAACGGACCTGAGGTTTGTGAGCATTTTTGGAGATAAGTAAAGAGAAATATTCAGCTTTATCAGCCTGCTGATAAATTAGAAGACAATCATGCAGGTGATCCTGAGAAATTTGGAGATTGTCTCTTTTTTCCACTTTCTCTCAGTGTCTGAGAGAGTGGACTCATTCGGCCAAGGCTCAGAGTCAGAATAACACAGAAACCAGTGTAAACTTCATAAAGCTGGCTTTACTTAATATTAGATCTCTGTCCAACAAGTCACTATTAGTTAATGACTTAATTATTTCTCAAAGTTTAGATTTTCTCTTTCTGACAGAAACGTGGTTAACAGAAGACACGAGTGCTACTGTTCTGAATGAAACAGCACCCCCTTGTTTTAGTTTTATGATTAAGTGTTGAAATGGCAGGAAAGGAGGAGGAGAAGCTGCCTTGTTTAAAGATTTGTTCTAGTGTAAAGAGATTTCCTTTGGGGATTTCACTTCTTTTGAATATCTTAGTTTTGTTTTAAAGGGTGCATCTAAGATCCTATTTCTAATCATCTACAGACCTCCAGGACATTGTAAGAATTTTATTGATGAATTTTCTGAATTATTGTGGGTTATCTCCACAGATTTTAACCACTTTATTTTAACGGATGATTTTAACATTACGGATCGTAATGCCAAGGAATTTTATTCTACATTGGACATGTTTGGTTTTTTGCAACATATAAAAAAATTGGGCGACGCTTACGGTCGAATTTTGGACCTGGTTATTTCTAAAGGTGTTGATATTTCCTCTGTTGCGGTCACTGACTTGGCCTTGTCCGACCTTTTTTGTGTTTGTTTGATTTACTGATCACTAAGAAAGTTCAATCAACCTACTCCTCGGTGAGGAAGAGGTACATTAATAACAGAACAAGTGTTCAGTTTACCGAGGCCATCACCTCCTGTCGATGGACAAGTGCAACAAATTTGGCAACTTTTTTTGTGAAAAAATTTAAACAATTAGACAAAATATTAATGCCACACAGTTAAACAAGAAAAGTGATCTGTGTCTAAAACCTAGAAATAACCCT
>JAOXYM010000007.1:10993419-11004365 GCA_028567055.1 Leptatherina wallacei | reverse complement strand
TAATACTTTTGTTTTTAATTCTTCTTAATGCTTTCTGCACCCCGCTGTAATGTTTCCAATGTTTGTATGTAAAGCACCTTGAATTGTCCTGTACATGAAATGTGCTATACAAATAAACTTGCCTAAACTTGCCTAAATGAACAGATTGATCCTGACTCATTGTACAAAGAGTGTTACAGCAAACCTTAGTCATGTAACTGTGCCAATTCTACAGCTCTATTCTATCAAGTTATCCTCATTTTCTCCTGACAAAATGATTTTTGTAGTTGAACTCTATCAAAGTAGGCCACTTTGTATGTAATTGCTTAATGCAGATTGACAGCAGCAGGACAGAAACCTACAGCTACTCAGTTTGTTGGAAAGGGAAAGAAAGAGGAGTTGTTATATTCATATTACTTGAAAACATTTTTTTCTGTTGGTTCATAGTAACTGAGTCAGAATGTTACTTTTTCACCTTTTAAGCCTTTTTCAAGCTCCTTTCTCTTGTAATCTTTGCATACAGTGGAAATATGACCGTTACAGCCCAGCTGCTATCTTTCTAATGTCTGCACACCAAGACTACATGACAGCTTTTATCCTAAAGTAATTAACCTCTTGTAACAATAGGTTAAGACACTTCAAACCCTAAGATTATATTTTGAATGAGAGCATGTATTCAACATCAGCATTAGTCATGTAAAGCTGCTACACCCTGACACTATAGTGATGTTTGTCTTTAAGCACAATGGTTCTTCATCAATGAGATCTAGCACAGATTAACAGTACATTTACTCTGTTTAACAGTAATTATTTTTCAAAACATTTTATGAACAAAACTGAATTGGTTAATTAGAAAACGTAACCATTTTGTTGCACAGCTCATGAAATTTCTTTGTTTCATCTTGCGACTAAGCAAAATGGTGAAAAGCATGATTTTGGGTCTTTTTATACAGTTTCACCACTATTGGTCTGAGTTAATTTCAACAATCAAGGCCTCTAAAACACTCATATTTGTTGGTCCCAATACCAACTAGACTGTTTAAGAATGTTTTGCCCCTGTCAACTCCCCCCCTCCCCCTGCCATCTGAATACTGTGAATAGTGGCAGGACTCTGAGTTGTACCTAAGTATGTGTAGAGCCTTTCTGGATCCCAAGTGCTGCATTCCAGTTTCCCAGAAATACATCTTCCCACCCTGGCATACTGTGGTCTGAATGTCAAAAAGTCCATAATCCAGGATGTCAGGGAGGGGTCACCCCCATACCCATAAGTTTGTCTCTCAGTATGGGAGGTCTTGTGGTGTTAAAAGTGCTGGAGAAGTTGATCCTCACATTAGAACCAGGCACATCCAGGTATATGCCCAGTGCAGCATGTACAGGGACGTTTTTAACTTGTGACTGTTGCTGATAGGAAAACTGGAGCAACCTGCAAGGTTTTCATTATGTAAGATGTCAAAGCCACCAGTTTGTAATCATTCAGCCCCATTTTGGGCACCAGTATGAGACATGAGGTCTTTAAAGCACTGGGACTTTTTCCATCTGAAGGCTTATATTGAAAAGCCCCTGAAGAGGAACTGCTAGTTTTCCTGCACAGTCTTTCAGAAGCCTTGGACATACTCCACCAGGACCTATGACACTTCCTGGCCAAAGTCTCCTGAGCTCATCTCCTACTTCTTCTGTTGTTGTTGCTGTCTTTCTTCCTCTTTCTCCTCAGCAGAGTCTTTTAAAGCTCTTGTTGCACAGTCCTCTGCCTTTCCTTGTCCCCATGCTGGAATGCCATCTTGTAGTTCAGGAGCACTTGATGTCACTGGTGATCAACGGTATATTGTAAGGATACCACCATGCCGTTCAAACTGGGTTCACAGTGTCCTGACAGAATTTATGTAGTCGATCAAATCAGTCTTTCACTGCATTCCTTGCCTCTTGTGATCACTTCCTGAAAGATCTGGTAGTAACAGGAAGCTTTTGTACACGAGGTGTGCATGTTGGTTGGAGATGGACCATGCTGTAATTAGATCTGTCCAGTGGTGGGAGAGGTAAAGCCCTGTATGCCATCTTAAGGTTGGCATAGATCAGATGTAATGTCCAATCCCCATATGTTGGACAGTCTATACTGTACAAAGCCAATAAAGCAGGAGGACGGAGAGATGTGAACAGACAACATGAATGCTATGCTGAAATGATGATAGAGCAACTGTATGTGTGTGTCACTGCAGATTGTAATGTGTCTATATGTCATGGTGCTGTTATGCCCATTTGTATTAGTGTCAATGACTTTCAAAAGCTCAGTGTTTTTCAAGTGTGTGGGTTGCCTGTCCAAATTCATCATGGCATTTAATCTGAAATGCTTCTGTTTCGTATTATTTTTCATGGTTCAGTCTGGTGGCTACATATCTTTATTCCCTCCTTTGAAGATTCAAATTGTTTTTTCTTTACTGTGTACTGACTTTGAAGCAATCTGCATCACTCAACTGTGGCTAGCTCTGTTATTATTCAAATTTGTGTGCTTGTACTGGCCGACCTTGTACTTCTTTGCTCTACCCAAGCGAGTTGAGGAAAACAGATGCCACTTCTTTCAAACAAAAACATCTCATCTGTACATTGTTGTAAAAACTTTTTTTTATTTTAGCAAATATTATCAGAAGTACAGGCAAGTTCTGGTTAACATTATTTTTTTGTTAGCCTATTATTTATTATAAAGGAGGGGAATTACATCAATCTCTAAAACAATTCTATATAAGCAAAATCTATGATTCACAAAAGAGCAAATAAATTTACATAAAGTTCTGTTTTGTTATGTGACGATGAAACTATTTCAATTCCTGAATGCTGATAAAAGATGTGAAGGACAATAATATGTTTATGTTTTGTGTGTCTTATTATCTCTTCCAGGTGATAATAATGGATGGCCCCATCTTTTTGATAAATATTTTGGAATGCCAAGTTTTAACGCCCGGACCAAGTCCAACGTATGCTGTAAGTACTTTCAGGATGCATAATGCTTCTCAGAGGGAGCCTTTGCTTGCTAAATTGAAGATAATATGTCTTTACTGTTAGTTTCCACATACTTGAATACTAAGCATGAAATGATGTGAGTGCCATGAAAAAATTTAAATAGTTGTTTAAAGGACAGCATCAGTGCAGTGGGGAAATTTGCATGTTTTTTCCCTCCCTTCAATATTAAATGTCCATGTATGAAAAGCCTTCAAGCTCATAACCATTATCCATTTCAAATGAGATTGACATTAGAGTTGTGATAAATAAAATCAGATTTCTGTTTGGTGCATGGAGTTAATGGTCGTTTTTCCACAGATTCCCATAGTGTAGGTTCTGATTTCATCACTAGATGTCACCCGCTGATATAGTGCATCAAGTTTTTTACATTCTCCACAGTCAGTTTGCCTTTGATTTTCCACTTTATGGTTGTCACAGTGGGAGGAAGTTTGCCTTGTTTCATCACTGAATATGTTTCTGTTTAGTCTTTTATGTCAGATGAAGGATTTTATGTGTGCAGGTTTGTTTTGGAGATTGGTCTTGCTGAATAAGGGAAGGCACATCCTTTTGTTTCACTTGCCTATGTTTTATTCACACCCTAAGATATCATCTAGCATCAGAAACAGGCAGGAGAAAACATAGTAAGTCTGTTACAGCTCTGGTGGTTTCCAAGGTTTCTCTAACATTGATGGACTTGTGATGTTTTGTTACATTTCTGTGTTAATCCATTTTTCAAGGTCATTTGCCAAAATGAGTGAGAAAATGAAGCTCAAATTTCTGCTTTACATCTTGTTCAGCCTAAACTTGTATTTCCTAAAATATTAATTCAGGACAGAATGTTAAGGGAACATTCTGCCAGTTAAACCATCGGGCTCTGTCAGCAGCCTCTGTAAAACCAAGATAAAAGAAATCCATGAAATGTAGTTTGTGCATTGTGAATATCAAAAGCTTTCTATCTTAGTTTTTTCATTCATCCTGTTTTCTTATATTTGCCTTGTGAAGTATCTATAGCGGTATTGATATGGAAAAAGACATGAACAACGAAGGTGATAAAAATGAGTCTGTTCTTGAAAAGTAGAGTGCATCTGCTGTGCAGCACCACCATATTCCCTACACAACCCATCACAAAAGACACAGTGAACAAATACCACAATTACTCAAGATAAAAAGATTCAACTGACAACCCAAGAGCTTATAGACATTGTAACTTAGTCTGGCAACTGAATATGGTCTGTATTCACATCACATGACTGAAGTTATATTTGCTTTGATAATATAAAGTCCACCAACATTGTGAGCACATACAGGTGGTAGTGAAATAAATGAGAGGACTCCTTCCCCCACAAAATACAGGGGCTTGTGTCCTGACTGATTTTTCAGGACAGGAGTGGGCAGTATGATTTTCCAGAGAGCATCCTAAAATTGCTAAAGAAACTGAAAGGCCATACATGGTATAATTAAACTGAAACAGGCTTGTGTAACAGTTAATTCTTTGTTTTTTTATTGCTTTGTAAGCTATCACAGAAGTCAATTTCAAGGTTTCCTTTCCTTGTCTTTTGATGCTGTAGTCTTACAATTATGAAAACCTTGTGGCATATGAATGACACTCGTGACAAAATATCTAGATTTCCACACTTAATTGTGTGACTGCCTCAACCACTTACTTGCTTCTCCCTAGGAGGGACAACTTTTATTCCTATTTCATTCCAATCTAAATATACAAATAGGTCATTGGTGGAATCCAGTGACATGACATTAGAGATGCTTAACATGGCTCAATATTCATACAAAAGCAGAATATTGTGGGTTTGTTGACAAACTGAAGACCTTTTGCCCACTTGGCTCCTAAAAGACTCATTCACACGGTATTGTTTGGTCCTCTTTAAATGAACCCTGGTCTGCTTCCACGGATAGTCTGGTATGTTTGGATTGGTGTGAACATGCATTTGTACTCTGGTTTGAACCAAAGAAGTGAACTCTGGCCAGCTTGAAAACTGGGGGCTTTGGGTAACTTGCAAGTGAACCCTGGTGTGGTTTACTTGCAGGGTAAAATCAAACCGACTATCCAGTGAACCAAAGAGAGAAAGTGAAGTAGGACACGTTGTTGCGCTGCATGCTGGATATCTCACTGCCTCTCCGACTGCTCATTCTGGACAGATTCTACTGAAAACCACATTAGGTTCAAACACCAAAGTAAAAACAGAAATCCTAAGACAGCGAGAAATGTACTGTTGCTCCACTGTTTATTTGCTGTGAACAAGCTGTTTTCAGTCATGGCAAATCGATGAGCTGGGTTTTCTTCTTCTTTCTTCTTGGTCAGTGGTTGTTTCGGGGTATATTGCTCCTAACGAGTTGTTGTAACTGCAGGATGTTGTCCAGGTGGTTTGGTCAACCTCAATAATGTGCAGTGTAAAAGCAGACCATACCATAGAAAGGTGCAGAATTGTTTAGAATTCCTCGCCCTATCGAACCTAGTCCCCCAGACTATCACATTGTGTGAATGCACCTACAGTGTTTGGTTACTTTTGTACCAAATCATAGTAACAATTACCTGGTGACCCAAACAGAAATAAGATGTATTTTTCCTTCATTAAATTGCGCTTAATTTCCCCCTTGCCCAAATTTTTTTTAATGTGTTGCCTGAATTGCAAAATGGATGAAAAAGAACAAATGAAAGGACACTGATGGAATAAAAACTTGAAATATCTTTGGTTTATATAAGCTGCAATGTGATAAGTAAAAATGAGTGTAAGAATTATTGTTTTGTTTTTGTTTGTTTTTTAGTTTCCATTTTCTTCCAACTTTAGTTGAGTGTGGCTTTGTACTTTTAAATGACTCACACAAGCTTTTTACACCCAAGCATATTTTTTTTGGCTACATATGTACATATATTAATTGAGATTTATAATTATCTTTAATATGATTGAATTAGGAGTGACACAATGTCTTCATTTGTCCTTTCTCATTCACATCCTCATCAGTTGCAAAGCCGCTTCTTGTCCTCTCTGCTAATCCCTGAACCCCTGGTCGGTCCAGCTACCACATTTACTAGAGCAAGCTAGCGACCATTAAATGTGATGCATGCTCATATTGTGATGGTTGCAGTAATATACTGAGACAAGTCCTTCCCGCTCTGGGTCTGTAGTTGAAATGGAAAGTGATAGAAGCTGTCTTCTGAGGAAAGTAATGAATGATTGCTCAAGAGGCTGTTAGATTTTTTTTAAGTGTTTTTGTCTGGGAAGAGGTGGAGGGTTGAGATGGGCATATGTGTATTACGAGAGAAGGGGCTGATTTATTACATATAACGAATGTTTACATGAATTCAACTTTATTGAACTTTCATATTTTTGCAAATAAATACAGCTTTTCCAGCTTTCTGCTACGCTTTGAATGAATTGAGCAATGTTGTCTTATAAAGTCACTCTTCACATTCATTCAAAACAAATTAAAAAATGATAAATATCAATTAATCTTGTGTTTTAGAGGTTATGTATGTGTTTGTTTGTTTTTGTTGTTGAACATTTTCTAATCTGGCAGCTGTAAATTCTGTTTGTTGATGGCTTGTTAAATTCATACTATGTAAAGATTAATGACATTCATGCGGCATAATCGTTTACATAACTATAGGTTAAATTTACTATGAGTGCAAAGTTACATAGCCCTAAACATAGAATGCAAATTATCAGGTTTTATTTTTAGCCAACCCATTGAAATGTTGAATTTTCCTCCTTGTTTAAGGACCTCATACTTCACCAGCTGACAGCTGTTTGAGTGCTACCTTCCATGCTGCGCTCACTGAGAATCCATGCCATCTTTTGATTGTGCACAATAAAGAACACACCTAACTCTGTGCACCCGAAAATAAAACCAAGCAGGTTGTGTTACTTTATAAAAAAGGATTACACATACATCCACATGGCATCTAGATATCCCAGTAAGTTTTTTTGTCATATAATTGAAATCATTTTTAATTTTTTTCAAAGTAATAAAACTTCAAACATGTTTACATACTGTAAATGTAGGTTAGAATTTCTATGACAGCATCTGGCAAGACTGAATTAATTCAACACCTTAAGCCCATGCCATGTTTTAATAAAAAGTGCAAAAATAACGGCCTAATCAAAGTATATTTGAGAAATGCTCCACATTAATAAGGTTCATACACATGTTCTTTATGTCTAGGGATACTAAGGATCTCAGAGAATGTATTCCCAGTGTCAAAATGTTCAATGTCTGTTATACTGCCTGAGTATATTGCAATGAAACAGAAGATAATTTTCTATCTTTGCCTATTTTTACCCCCTTATTTGACAGAAGATAACATCATACAAACAAGGATTCCATGTACACAGATGCCATTGATCAGCCTCAGCAGCAAAATCATTCCTGGACACAAATTTTTACATTAAAATATACTTCTGTCTTATTTTGTGAGCATTAGGGTGTAAACTTTGAGCAACATTTGAAAAGCAATACTGTTGTCCTGCTTTATTATTATTTTCATATAGTAGGTGATTGTATCCATCATTTTTAAAGCCTTAAAAAAGGCAGATTGGGTGAAAAGGGTTCAAATTTTGGCTGAAAATTAGGTACTAATAGTTGATTATTAAACTATTGTAAATGATTATGAAGTGCAGCTTGCTTTTTTCTTTTTCTTTTTTTTTCTAAAAATGTCCGTCTTGACAGTGACATGGTGTAGAGCATAACTTGGAAATTTGTCAAGGATGTTCAGTTGCCTCCATTAAAGATAGCAAGAGACACAATGTCAGATGACTGACATTGCCAGCTGTGATCATGCTGTTGCATCTTTTAAGGCTGTTCTAGATGCCAAAGGGAGCAGAGTAAACATTCCTGTCCTCTCACAGTCAAGTCAATGTTTGTTAAAAAAGGTCCACAGTATATCTATCTAATTACAATGTCTTGCCATATTTAGTAAAAGTACATGGAAAATACAATGTATGCACTGGATGCTACACATCTCTGAATATGGAAACACTAGGAGTGCACATCCAAGACCATTTATTTTGTATCTATAAACATGCTGTGCATGATGTAGAATATGATCAGATGCCAAAGTATTTTCAAATGGAAAAAAAATTCATCCTTAGTCTCGATTTGATGCAGTGAGATATCATTTTTGGCATTTATGTTTATTGATGTTAATTATCTTTGAAATGAAAATGAGCTGTTTCTATCAAATGTGCTGTAGGTCATTCAGGCATCCTTTTATGTTCCCCTCTTCCTTTGTAGATGTTGTTTAACTGTGTTTCTTACTTTGACAAACAACTCTGGCACATATTTGGTGCTGTGTAACTTAACTTTAGCTGAACTGAATAGCATATAATTACATATTATATATCATTTCATGTCGTAAAAGGGGTCACCCTTTTCTACATTGTAAGGTGATAAACATTTAACAATAAATTAGGTAATAGGTAATAAATTTCCATCAACCTTGTCAAGAATTTTTGACATCATGCTCTTTGTTTTGTGTGTTGTTCTTGTTTGTGCCATATGAATTAGCTATCTAAGGATACCATGCATGTTTGAAGACAATTTCTCACCATTCAGGTGTTTAGATTTGTTGTGTTAGTGTTGTAGCCTACATAACTGATGATCTACAGATCTTACAGGTTCGTGTTCAAATGTCTTTCTTCCTTGTAACATTCATATATTTCCGTTTTAAATCTAACGGTGAATTGTTTCCAGTTAAGTTGTTGTCAGATGTTTTGTGTTTTAATCATGTTGCTGTAGAAATCTTGTGTTAATTCTTTACAGAATCTTAATATTTATAATATATTTGGGACATCAACTTGTTTATGGAATATTGTTTTGGTTTCTTAACATTAAGGTACTGGAAATGCAACTCTGCAGCTTTTTACAAGAAAGAAAAGAGCAGAGTCTACTTCTTGGAGAAGTTTAGGTTTTTTACTGTTTCCAACATGATGTTTTGCTGATCTTCTAGTCTGTAGTTGATAGTACAATTGGCTTTGCAGATATCTGTTGGGGCAGCAGCATTAGAGCCAGTGATTCAAAGAAAGTGAACAAACTGATGAAGAAGACTGGGAATATGCTTGGGGCAACTCTGGACCCCTGGACCTGATTAGCCAGCCATCCATCCATTTTATATACCCACTGAATTTAATTCAGGGTCACAGGGGGGCTGGGGACTGATTATGCAAAGAAGAATACTGAAAAGGTTGTTCACCAGAATGGACAAAACTCCCCACCATCTTCAAATTGCTCTTGGAGATTGCTTATAAATGATAGTACATCTAAAATGAGTTTGGATTTGTGTTGGCTTTTGACACCTCTCTGCAAATGTACTGTACATCCCATCCTTTTTTCTCAGCAGAATTTGTTCTCTGCAGATATTCAATCATAAAAAGTTGCAGAGTTTAGGTTGTCTGTCACTACTCAATTAGGACCCCAAAACTGATGACATATAATTATGCAGATTATTAAAAGGTTTTGTTTTTATCACAAATTGATACGGTCATGGAATATCTATATTAAAAATGTAAAATTGTAATCAAATATCAAGACTTCAAATCAATACTGGTTTAAATTTAATTTGAAATGATTATCTTGTTGTACAATAACCAGCCAATGTGCTGTTTCTAGTGGTGTGATGCAGCCAAGCCTTCCCATTTTACCCTCACCTTTTATTATTCATCAGGCATGTTTCCTTTTCCACCTCAGCTTAGAATTGTTTCAGGACTGTTGGCAGTGTCAGCTAAGGGCTTAAAAATATCCTTTAAAAAAGAGTTTGAAAAACCTTGTTCTTCTAGAACTTTAAGTCATGAGTAAGTAATACGGCTTGTCATGTATCAGGTCAGTTCTAATGGTTATACCAACATAATATGAATAACATTGAAAAAAAGGGTGATGAGCCAATACAATCTTATAGTTATGACTAATGTTATTGATAGTTACTGTATGTTGAAGATTCCTTGGACAGGTATCATTGATGGCTGTATAGGGGTCCACTTTGGACTATTGCTACAGTGACAGGAGAAAAGGGGAAGGTGTTTCTGTTTATATGCAAAGAATTCCATCCATCCATCCATTTTCTGTACCGCTTAATCCACGCAGGGTCGCGGGTTATGCAAAGAATTGATTAGAAAAAATACAATTGTAATGGAAACCAGGGGCATTTCTAGATGTAAAGCTTGACATTATTTACTTCCCACTTTGATTTTTTCTTGGATTTTCTTCTGGTAAATCTGCTTCAAAATTTACAACATGAGCTTTCTTGACTTAGCTTGCTAACACCATGCAATTTGAACTTTATCAACATAATTTTCAGTGCAATTATTGAAGTCAGGTCATTAAATTGTTTTCTTTAAACCTGAGCCAACAACTAAAATATAGTGTTATACAGTGTAGTTTGAATGTATACAAAACAGTATCACAAAAAAATGTTTCACCATGATAAAGTGGCTTTAATTAAATAAAAATTAAATTGGTTGGTTTAGCCCAGTGGTTTGCGCTCAACTGCATGGAGGATTAGTGTCATCAGCTGTTTACCCCCATACCCCAACTCAATTGTTGAAATTGAAAGACTCCCCGGTCAGCTGTTGTCTTCTCCAATACAAATGCTCTCTGTCTTCTCTAATCCATTAAAAGCGGGGCTGAAGGCCATAATTGCCTACACTCAGCGCAGCCATGTTGAGAATTGCAAAAATATATATTTCTGTATTTCACCATCCTAATACATGTAGAATGTAGACAGCATTGGAAAAAATGATGATTAAATGTGCAGCATGAGAAATGCTATTTACTACATGCAAATGCATTCCACTCCATTTTAGGAGTTTGGCAGGGCAACATGTCAGGGATTTTAAATTCTTCCATTAGAATTCCCAGTGAGCAAAAATGAAAAATACTTTATTTATCCCTTTTGAGGGAAATCATTGTTGTAGCAGAGTTTTTTTTTTTTTTTTTTTTTTTTTTAAATAATAATTATAATTAAA
>JAOXYM010000007.1:10950942-10964806 GCA_028567055.1 Leptatherina wallacei | reverse complement strand
ATGACCTTCTGGAGCGATTTTCTCTGTGCTACAGTGCAGCTGGCATACCACACACACAGACAGTACGTCAGCACAGACTCTACAGAGCAGCGGACCAGGTTATTGTCCTTACACCACCCGACCAGCTTCTCCACCTCATCCCTGTATGCAGACCCCCCCCCCCCTCTCCGAGATGAGTCCCACCACTGTAGTGTCATCTGCATATTTAATGATGGTATTACTGGGATGAGTGGGGGTACAGTCATGGGTGTAGAGGGTGAACAGTAGGGGGCTCAGCACGCAGCCCTGAGGGGAGCCCGTGTTGAGACTGATGGTTGAGGAGGTGTGATGGCCTACTCTCACCCTCTGGGAGCGATCCGACAGGAAGTCCAGGATCCAACAGCAGATGGAGGAAGACAGTCCCAGCTCGGCCAGTTTGGACACCAGTCTGTGAGGGAGGATGGTGTTAAATGTAGAGCTAAAATCCACAAAGAGCAATCTTGCACAGCTTCCCCGCTGCTCCAGATGGTTCAGAGCAGTGTGTAGAGCTGTAGCGATGGCGTCCTCTGTGGATCGATTAGCTCTGTAAGCAAACTGGTGAGGATCCAACGCAAGAGGCATACTGGAAGTAATGTGACCCCGCACCAGTTTCTCAAAGCACTTCATGGCAATAGGTGTAAGTGCAACTGGGCGGTAGTCATTCAGACTACTGATGGTCGTCTTTTTTGGCAGAGGGACAGTAACAGAAGACTTCAGGCAGGGTGGGACAGTGGACTGGGACAGAGACAGGTTGAAAATCCTGGTGAAGGCACCAGCCAGCTGGTCTGCACAGATCTTCAAAACTCGTCCAGGCACACCATCTGGTCCAGCAGCTTTCCTTGGGTTCACCCCTTTAAATGTACGCTGCACCTCCTGCTCCTCAAGCCTGAGGACATGGTCGCCATGGGCAAAGGGAAGGGATGCAGCCCCCGGTGGCTCCACCTCGAAGCGGGCAAAGTAGATGTTTAACTCCTCAGCCAACGAGGCGTCACCGTCAGCCACTGAGAGTTTGCTGGACTTATAATTGATGATGTGTTGGATCCCTTGCCACACCTGCCTTGGGTTGTTACTGCTGAGGTGGTCCTCCATCTTCCTCTTAAATGCTGTCTTAGCCTCTGTGATGCCTCTCCTCAGATTGGCTCTGGCTGCACTGTTTAGCATCACCAGACCTGAAAGCTGTATTCCTCTCTCTCAGCAGTATCTTGACCTCTCTAGTCCAGGGCTTTTGGTTGGCATCGACTCGGATGCATTTATCCACAGTGATAGTGTCCATGCAGTACTTAATATAGCCCAGGACAGCTGCAGTGTAGTCCTCCAGGTTGTGATGTTCAAAAACATCCCAATTTGTTCTCTCAAAGCAGTCCTGAAGCTGGTGATCAGTCCCTTCAGGCCACATCTTTACAGTTCTGGGTGAGATGGGAGCCCTTTTCCTGAGTGGGATGTATGCTGGGATTAAGACCACGGACAAGTGGCCCGACTGGCCCAGGTGGGGTAGTGGCTTGACCCGGTAGGCACTCTTTATGTCAGTGTACACCTTGTCAAGAGTGTTGTTTTCTTCTAGCAGCGCACTTAATGTGCTGGTGGAATTTTGGAAGTGCTGCTCATAGATCAGCATGATTGAAATCCCCTGCGATGATGTGTACGGCCTCTGGATAGGTACTCTGTTGATGTTAATGGTGTCTTGCAAAAGTCCAACAGCCGAGCTAGCATTAGCATCTGGTGGTATGTAAACAGCAGTCAGCAAGATGACATTAAACTTCCGAGGAAGATAAATGGCTTGCGTCTCTCACAGTCACGTACTCCAAGTCCGGAGAGCAGTGACTGGCTATAGTCTTGGTGTTAGTACACCAGCTGTTGCTTACATAGACACATAGTCCTCCTCCTCTGCTTTTGCTGGAGCTCCCAGTTCTATCATGCCGGTGTGCTGAGCGGCCTGCTAGCTCGATAGCTGTGTAAAGGATGAGTGGGTGAAGCCAAGTCTCTGTGATGAGCAGTATGCAGCTGTCTCCGACGATCTTATTTGTTGTAGTCTGCAGCTTCAGCTCATCCAGCTTATTAGCGAGGGATCTTGCGTTTTTAAGATAAATGTTTGTAAGATAAATGTTTGGAAGCAGCGGTCTATTCGGTTGTTTACGTAGCCTCGCTTGCGCTCCGGCTCTGCAGCCGCACTTCTGCTTTCTGTCCTTGCGCCGCCTCCTCCTCTTACCCACGGGGAAGGTGATCCACAGAGAGCCCGGCGTCCTGGCAATGTCAGCCGGTACCCCATGCAAGCGGCGGAATCCCGCTGTAACAGGCTGCTCGCATTGTGATCCTAATAACAGAAGGTGTTGCCGACTGTAGGTGTTATCTGCCAAGCAGCATGAAGTCAAACACACCCACCACATGTATACAAACAGCCATACGAAGCACTGAAAGGGAGGGCACTGAACCATTGCGTCTCTGCGCGCCGCCATCTTGCTATTGTTACCCGTGCCATGACCAAAATTGCAATCCACTGACATGGATCATCAGTAATAATATAAACACTACAGTCATCAGCTATAGCATTATGATCCCTTAGATAAGGTCCTTCTCATAATGTCAAAAGAGCTCTGACCAGCCAGGGTGTGGACCAAGAACTTTTGAGGGTATCCTGGAGGGTCTGACCTGTAGGTGGGGTCATGCATTGATCTTGGTTCTCACAGATGCCATCACATTCCAGACGTGTGGTGGCCAAATGAGTATTTAATAGTGCTGTTACCACTTTGGAGGTGTGTTCTGGTCTGTCTAAAGGTTTAGATTGGTGGCAAGTTTTCAAGTAACATCTATGTACAAGGCACAATACAGGCTCTCCAGCAGAAAATGGTGTTGCTTGTTTCATCTCTCAGTGGTTTTAATGTTGTGACGGATCATTTTGAACTTGATGAGAACCACCCATCTCAGGCAAGAGTGCTCAGGAAGCATCACTTACAAAACCAAAGCTGTATGAAAGTCATCCCAAAAATGCATCAGAAATGTAACTCTTTGTTTTGTTTTTTGGTTGTGATTGGATGTTTACTTGTTTGACTGACCATTGTCAAGCATTCCCCGAGTTTCCATTTAGTGCTTTTTTTTATTTGTTGTTGTTTTTTTAATGTGCTTGTCAACAGAAAGACAAATGACAGTGGTTACAACAAAAGAATGTTAAAGCTGTGTGATACTTCTAGTTTAAATTGCAGTGAGATTGCCTGCCTTTCTGTCATGCTGACAGCTAACAAGTTCAAGCTGAATCCATCAAACATCCTTAACTTTGAGTTTCAGGTGCGTTGAGGTTGGCACACTGTGGTAAAGTGCAACACTCCATTTCAGACAGGTTGAAGATTCACTCAAACTTTATTTTAAACCTCTGCCTTTCAACTGTTGTTGACACTGTTTTGCACTGAGCATCACAAGATTTTTCCTCTTTTGTTGTTAAAGTTAAATTTGTGAACTATGTGGCAGGTAAAATAGAAAGATCCTGAAATTTTATTCTACTTTATCATTTTCCTCCATACATCCCCTTTGTCTGCTTAATCAAATTTAAGGACATCATTTATTCATTTATCCATCTCTTTTATATACCTACTTAATCTAATCCAGGTCATGTATGTATTAATTCAATTCAAGTCAGCTTTATAGCACTAATTCAAGAGAATGTCATCTCAGGGCACTTCACAGACTATCGATTTGAGCTGTTTTCATCCAATCAGTATTCATACAAGCCGATTCATAACAAACTAGAAGCACTCAAAAAGCGCAGACCTTCACCAAGTCATAGGGTTCGTCACCTGGGAAAAACCACAAAAGGTCCAACAGCCCACCCAGTACCCACTATATGATCCGGGTCAAACGGTGTCAGAATATAACATCTACCATGATGTTTTCTTGTAATTTTTATTTTTTTTATGTCAATGATTCTGGGCATTATCTCTTGAGTTGGAAGCTGTAATAGCAAAATTATCCCAATCTCTACATAATAAAGAATCCGTAAAAAAAATCGTGGATCCAGACAGTGACCTGGATCACCCCCAAAATGTAATCAGTTGTTCCTTTATTCCATTTCTGACAATTGCTGGAAAGTTCATCAATATCCATCCATAAATTTTTTAGTTGTGTTGCAAACAGGCGGACAGATAAACATACACCACCGAAAACATAAACTCCATGACATGGTGGAGGTAATAATAGCCTAGCTAAGGAAAACCAACAGCTTGCATCCAATCTTGACTTCGATCCAATCCCCCATCCTGAGCATGCTAGAGGCAACGGTGGAAAGGAAAACTCCCTTTTAACAGGAAGGAAAAACCTCCAGCAGAACCTGGCTCAGGGAGGGCGGCCATTTGCCTCGACCAGTTGGGGTGGAGAGGACAGGAAACTGACACTTTTCAGGGCATATTTGGGACATGCCCATTAATAATGAGTTGCAGTAATCCAATCTTGGAGTAACAAAAGCATGGACTAGTTTTTCTTTACCACTGAGACTGGATATCCCCAATTTTAGCAATATTACATAGGGTACGTAAGGACAAATCCTGGTTGAAAATAACTCCAAGGTACTCACTGTAGTGCTGGAAGCCAGATTAATACCATCCAGATTAATTACATAGCAAGAAAATTTTGTCCTGAGTTTTTCAGGTCCAAAGACAACAACCTCTTATCTGGGTTTAGAAGGAGAAAATTCAGAATTATCCAGGTCTTTGTCTTTAAGACATTTTTGAGATCTAAAAAACTGATTGTTTTATTAATAATTTATTCATTAGGGTAAATAGATTACTTTGAAAAGACTACAATTTCTGGCTAAATTCTACCACTTAAGCCTCATTTATGCTTTATGCTAAATACAAATACAGATGGAGCCTTCGGTCACTCTTTTGCATCCTTTTGGTCTGTAATCAGAGAGCTTGTGAATGCATAGCAAGCAGTAGCAGATGGACAGAGGTGAAAAAAGTATTGTAAAATTGTAATTAGTATCTTTACTTTGCTTTAATTCTACTCAAGTAAAAGTAAAAGTACCCATTTATAATTGTACTTGAGTAAAAGTAAAAAAGCATTTAATTTAAAATGTAAAAGTTACTTATTTACTTTTAAAATTGATATCATTAAGGTGCATTTTCTTTAACGGAGGATGGTTTTAACTAAACCATAAATATAACTTTACGAATAGGTTAAAGGCACATATAGGCCTGTTTTACTTACTGCCACATACTTTCGAAGATTTGATAAAGAAGTTTTGAAAGCTGACAGCTCGGTCTGTCAGGGCCGGCACATTTTGCATTGCATGACGAAGTTATTGCCTTGTTTGCGTTTGAACACAAAGCTGACTGAGATAAGGCCAAGGATTTCTTTCACTTTCCGATTCATCCGAATTCATTATCTCTGCTTGGCGATTCTTAGCCTCCATTTCCATCTATTACTCGGCATCAGCCATCATCAATGAGAATTCCACCTGCGCAAGTGTGCACGGACGTGCAAGGATATGTAATTATCTGTACTTTGGTTAAATTCTACACAAGTAAAATTAACCATCTAAAAATCTACTTGAGTAAAAGTAAAATTATTTCAAAAACTCTTTAGAAAAAAACTAATTACTCACAAAAACTACTCAATTGCAGTAACTTAAGTAAATGTAATTAATTACTTTCCACCTCTGCAGATGGAGCAGTACCACCAGAAACTGAGGGAGCAGTGTAGCACAGTATAGCTTATGCGCGACCAGCCAAAGGAATAAAGAAGAAGAAACCATGATGTATTTAATGGCTGCATAGACTACCGAAGTCTACTGCACTGTCTCTTTTTATTTCTCTTTCTGAGAATGTACATTGTCATGATCTCATGATCCATCGTCACTGTAGTTGCTATTGTCTGACACTGACGTCAGAACTTCAGGTTGAGGTGCAAGTGAAAACAAGCAGCTTTGCTAAAGCCTGGCACAAAACATTTTTCCCTATGAGGTCAATGTATTGTGCGTGTCCCTGTCAGATCAAATTAAATCAAACTTGGACGTAAACTTTGAACTCTTCCCTGCCCTTTCATGGATGGATAGTCTAACAACCATGGCAACTTAAAGGACGTATGGGACCATGTGAGCAATTGTGTTTGACAACGTTTGAAATTTACATACATAAAAGAAGCATACATGAGGCTTTCGACAACTGGCAACAGTTCAGTAACATATCTGGGTTTTGGGTCTATCTAAAATGAAAGATTATCAGCATTCTTGGAAAGAATACTGGCAGATTATTTATCCTCTTTAATTATACCAATTGGTATCCTATTATAGATAGATTATAAATACGGAAAGAAAACAACATATTGGCCATTTTAACACTTAACTCATGTTACACTGTCAGAGACCTCAGTAGCATGTTTAAGATCAATAAACAGACAGGCAGTCCTCCTCATGCTGGTCACCAGCCTGATCACATTTTGCTGCGAGATGGCAATCCATTCTTCGACTATATGTAGAAGGTCAAATTGTTGTGTTGGTCACTCTGGCATGCATGGCACGCCCAAGCTGATCCCACGGGTGTTGAATTGGGTTGGGGTCTGAACACACAACAAGCCATTCCATCCTCTACACTCCAAAACTCTGGAAGTATTCTGGGATTTGTGTTGTCATCCTAGAGGATGGGGTTAGGTTCCAGATTCAGGAAATATGGGATTGCCACTGCCTCCATAATCTCTTTCTGATATGTCTGTATCAGTTAGATGCCAATCATACATCTAAGACTGACACACAGATTTAATGTGTGATGTGGATGTGGGTGAGCTACATATAAATTTCCCTTTTGAGATCAATAAAGTTGAATCTTGAAATTCAAAACAAGAATGAGTACCAACTGTAGAATATTACAGGGGATTTTGGCACATTTATGGGGGACATTACCTACACGTTTATCTGTGTTGCTCATTCCACAAATTGCATGATTCTTACATGTTACACCTCGTAAATGTGACTATTCAGGCTTTTCCGTACATAATACAACACCATGTGGTATTCTTAAATGGGGAGACATAATTCTCTTGTCGTGTTATGTTTAGTTTTACATTTTGTGAATAATGTTTCTCTGGGTAAATCTGCTGAGGACTCTGGGATTTTAATGTCTGCATGCAAGGGACAAGTACTGTAAAAGCAAGCAATTGAGTGGAAATTGTCTTTTGGGCATTTAGACAACGCTGCTTTTAATTCAGAAACAACCCTCAACTGAAAATCCCTGTGCAGACTCAGACATACAGTTTGTCTGAAAACCATTTTCTGCAGCTGCTTTAAGAAATGGAAGTTTAAACTCTAAACAGGATCTAGAAAAGCTGTAGCCATCCCTGGGCTTGAGCTAATTTAGGGTGGAAAAACATTAAATGGAAAACTGTCTTGGAGTCTTTAAGTTATTTGTTTGTTTTTTTAAGGTCAAGTTTGTATCCTTTTTTTCAAAATCAGGGCAACAGAAGAAAGGGCACCATTTGTCTCTTTATTTGTGCTCAGTTAAAAATCCACCATCTGTGATGATATTGAGGCAATTAGTGCACATAACGTGAGTAACTTACTTATTGTTAATTCTGTGCTGTGATCCAGATAATCTTTTAGAGCGAGAAAATGCTAAATATATTGCTAATGAATTACAACAGTCTGCTGGGAATACAAGTCTGAGAGTTAACTGGCTTGCCTGCAGCTCAGACCTGTTACAGAATAATAGAAATATGACCAAAAAGGCTTAAAACTATTTAGCTGCTGAAATCCTATATAAAGCAACTGGAAAAAGAAAACTGTGGTCTTTCTGCTGATTACAGGGGAGTTTTTTATGAGCAAGGAGGGTGTTTTCTCAAAGAGAGATCATAAATTCAGGCCACTGATGCTGATCTGGTAAAGGTTGGATATGGCATGGAGCCATAATGTGTTTTCTTTCCCACTTTATTATGCATGATACTACTTTCTAAATTAATATGCAATATGGATCACATCAAGATTTTACCCGGAGAGGAATTTTATAGATAGATAGATAGTGTGTGTGTGTATGTGTATGTGTATATATATAACATACATACATACATACAATTGTATTTTAGGGTATCTAAGGGTTGATTTTGCTTTATACACTGAGCCCCAAAAGTGTATTCCTCAAATGTCAGGGGGGGTTCTCTGTTGCATGCTAATTTCTGGGGTCTAAGACCAGAAAAAGAAATAAGCTTAAAGGGCTTAACACAAGTAAAATAGCCTTGATAACTTCAACAAGCTTCAGTGGATTACAAGTGTCTCTGTGCAAGCAAGTGTCTTATCTGGTTATTAAAGGGATGAAGCAGATTTTAGTTAATAAACAAAGTCTAAACTTCCATTGATTTATGAGTTAACATGAAAGAATTCTTCTTTTCTTTGTATAGCCATCAACTCCCTGCGCCCTTTTGTCCTTAAACACATTTTCTTTTTGCTGTGTTTTCATAAACACTTTCCTCTTTTTCTACCAAAGCAAATCAACACAGTATCCACCTGAAGCCAAATCCCTATTACAGTCAGTTTAGCTGACCAGAGGGCAAATTTAATTCTTTAAACTTTCAACCTTCCCTCCTTCCCATATCACATATTGTAAAGAGTTTTTTTTTTGTTTTTTTTTAAGATTGCTACCTAGAAATAACTAAATCTTTTAAGCTTTGGTTTGTAATCATATTAAAGGTATTGATAACAGGAGTGTTGGAAATACAGATTCAATATATTATCAAAAAGCTCATAATTGAGCAGCGACTGATGAAGCAGCAGAAAAATCATCACAGGATGTAAGTTGTGAATAAAACTGCTGCTTTTGTATCGTCAGCAAAACACTGTGATGAGTTTGCAAAGGGCAAAAGAAGCAGGTGTAGGAGAGGACATGTGGGGTTGCCATTCATTTAGTGTGAAATGTGTTTTGGGCCAGATATCTAAATGAACAAACTTTTTTTTTAAATGCACAAAGCCAGATGTGCATATATTTCATTCCTTCTACCTGATGAGATTCTAATTTTTGGTGATTTAGTTTTTCTTTTCTTTTTTCTATAATGTCCTTATGTGCTTAACAAATATGGAATTATTATGAGAGAGTTTTACAAGTTGGTTACAGCCTCCAAAAGTCCCTCCCTCAGGGTGGTCTGTGGAAGTCTCAAGGGAGTCATTATTGCTCATTTTTGCCAGCCAGTGTCAGAGTTACTCTTGAGCTGCAACCACTAGCAACCTGTTGAACGCTTCACCAAATAACACAGAGCCAAGATTCATGCTTTTGTGCCGAATTGTTTTAAAGAAATCTTTCTGGGCTAAACAAGACTGAACAAGTTAAGTCCTTCACTATTTTAAATCTGTGGTGGCATCCAACGGTCTGACACCACGGGTTATGGTGTTTATGTTTTAACATCTCTATTCCAAGTGATATCACTGGTGCAATAGCTCAATTACATGGATTTAATTTTATATATCTACTTTTTGTTTCTCTGTAATTTCAATTTGTGCAGACTCCGGATGACATTGCACCGACATGATCTGAGTGTTTTTGTAATATAGAAGTAAGAATGCTTGGTTTCCTCTTTGCTCGAGTGTCCTCATAAATAATCAGTGGGATTTAGTTCAGATGACTGTGGAGTCAAGTGTCTCTGAAGGATTATGTGCAACTTCTTCTTGATTATGGTGAGGTCTATTCAGTGCACGTATCTTGACAACCTCCAACACTTTCATTTATGTACATCTTGTTTCACTTTTTGATGCAAGATTAGATTTATCTGGAAATGCAGTTTTCTTTCCCCTCTCGTTTATTCGCTATGAACATTCCACCCACATGTTATGCTTTGTCTCTTTGCCAGAGCATTCATGCATATAAGATTAGTGTCTTCTTTTATGTCTGGTCCCCCACCCCACCCCCATCTCAGCATTTTATAGTAACATCCTACACTGTCTCCTTAAAATCCTTCACTCGAATCATGATTTGACACTGTGGAACTTTCTCTGTTCATATTGATCATTTAAAACTTTGACTAACTTGTTGTGACAGTGGTCCTTAGGAAGTGATGCTGTGCTAATAATATAAACCAAATCCATATTTATAAAATGAAAACATGTTGACTGGTTGATTTACCTGAACAAGATTAGATCCTGAACAAGATTAGATCAGTGGATACAGTGATTTTTTTTTAACACTATTTTTTTTTCATATGTATATAGTTTTGAATCTTTTATATTTCTTCATTTCATTTGTCATAACAGTGATGTCCCAAATATCTCAGGCACACACCATAAACCTTTCCCAGAATTTAGTTTCAAGCACTGCACACAATCGTTTGTACCTCTGAAGCATGACCAAGTATCCAAATACATCATCAAAACTGTTTTCCTTTAGTGGAGGGAGACTGGAAAAAAATAAGCCTGTTCTGTCCCTGATATCTCTGTTTTACAGATGGAAAGTCTTTGACTTTGGGCCAGCTCTGGACTTTTACTCACTTTTTGAAAATCCCACTGCAGCTCCCTCCCATAAAAGCTACTTGAAAGTTCTTTATCATATAGTTCTGGCTTCTTCGTTTGGACAATGTAACCTTGTTTTTTTTTTTTCTTTAAACTCTCAAGTACATCTAGAAAGTCTGAGCCCAAACCTTTTCAGTCATTGAATCATCTGAATTATTTTTGAAATGCAGCTATCCTTCATTGCAGGTGCAGACGGGCTCATGGGCATCTACCTCTTCATGATTGGTGCGTATGACCTGAAGTTTCGAGGAGAGTACAATCGACACGCTCAGGCCTGGATGGACAGCAGTCAGTGTCAGGTCATTGGCTCCTTGGCCATGCTGTCCACCGAAGTTTCCGTCCTGCTCCTCACTTATCTCACTCTGGAGAAATATATCTGCATTGTTTACCCTTTCCAGTACTTAACTCCTGGCTGGCGACGAACTGTCACCATCTTGCTCGGGATTTGGGTGTTCGGCTTTATAATTGCCTTTCTGCCACTGGCCTGCAAGGGTTTATTTCGCAACTTCTATGGGACCAATGGAGTCTGCTTCCCTTTGCACTCTGAGCAGCCTGAGACAGTTTGGGCTCATGTTTACTCTATTGTCATTTTCCTTGGTGAGTCTTTGTTCTTAGAATGGTCTTTCATGCACTTTTTTTCTTGTTTCCTTTTCTTTTATCATTATCCATTTGCACTCAATAGCTTATTATATGTATGCTTTCTTGCTGTTTTCTAAATTTATTTCTATCTATTTGCATGCCAACCCAGAGTTTTGTTATGATTTTAAATATGAGCTACTAATGGGGTTTTTGAAAGTCCAGAACTAATCAGAATCTCTCCGTAGGTCTCAATCTGGTGGCATTCCTCATCATTGTTTTCTCCTATGCAAGCATGTTTTACAACATCCAGAGGACAGGCACTCAGACCACCATGTACAGCAATCACATCAAAAAAGAGGTGACCATCGCTAAAAGGTTCTTCTCCATCGTCATTACTGACTCCCTCTGCTGGATCCCTATCTTCATCCTCAAGATCCTGTCTTTGATGCAGGTGGAGATTCCCGGTACAGTAGCATGGCTAAAACTATTAAATAGAAACTATTAAAATGCTGTTGAAACATGTAAGGTAGGAGTAAGAATTGAAGTATCTGATAATATAAGAATCTAAAAAGAATACAAAGTAGAAAATATAGACACTATGAACATTATTGGAGTATTAAATGGAAAGATTCACTGAAAATCCACAACATACCTGCAATGTGGCTCGAAAAAGTTCTACCAACTAGAACAAATGAAGGTTTTGAAACATACCTGCAGCTTGATAGCTATGGTCCTTTAACAAGAGTAAACCAGAAAACTAAACAGGCCTTAACTACTGCAGATGTAGCACATTCAGTTAAAACCACTAAAGGATCATTGGTTATGTAGATTTCTACATAACCGGGTTCATCATATCTGTTCTTTGTAGATTTAAGTTGTTTCCCTGCTTACAGAGAACTGGCTCAAACTATTGGGTAATTAACAGACTTGTGGGAAAATTGAGAACAACCTGTTGAGAAGATCTGATTCCTTTGAATCATTTGCGTAAAAGTGGGGAAACATCTGAAATCTAACAATTAAAATTTTGAATTTAAAGATTTGAGTGATTATTTTTCAGGCTCTCTCAGGTTCTGAACTTGTCACTTCCCAGTGTGAGATGCTCAAGCTCTTTGGTTAGCATCATGGCAGAAAGATATAGAAAATCTAAATGATGCCTTGGTTTTAAAGGCATGCACCGGAGTGCTGTTAAGTTTCTATAGTGACCTGAAGAGATTGCAGATATCTTAAATAAACAAGCTGAAAATGATCGAAATTGCATCTGTCCTGCAATTATGCAAATATCATTAGGGATGGGTACCGTTCACATTTAAACCGATACGGTCCTGTTTTCCGGTACCTGGGAATCGATACCGGTAATGGTACCAATTTTCGGTACTTTTGTGTTTGTTTGTATGGGAATGTATGGGAACAGATTTATTTCTCATTTTCAACATATAAGCTAATTTATAACCAATATATTAAAGCAACATCCATCTGTTTCTATTCAAACAACATCAACATGATTCACTGTTTCACTAACATGTAAACGGTTAACTACAACAGAGCAGTGTTTTTTCTTGATAATACAGAAATTAAAACGCAGCTCCGCGTACTGAAAATAGTTTCAATAAGTTCAGATTGAAAGAAAATGTTGAGTGAGTCGAGTTGGATTTAGCTCAGAGTGAGACATCTGTCTGCCAACGTTTATGTGAAATCTTTGATGCAACGTCTCCGTTTTTAGCAGAGAAGCATAGAGGTGACAGAGAGCTCAGTGTGTTACTAGATGGACTTTTGCCTCGGACAGACGAGTTTTTGCCGGTGTTTTGACTTTCTGGAGGCTGAGTCTTGCAAGCACTCACTTTAGCGGGAGGAAATCCCGCAGCATGCACCACTTCTGCTCCAGTGTTTCAGTTCCACCGGTCTGAGACCATAGTAGTCATAAGACAATAGCTGATTAATGTGCTCTCTCGCCACCCAGTGGTCGGGGGTGTGAATTGCCATCTGTCAAAATGACAGACGGCCTTCAGATTTTTCCTTCACCGTTTAAAAAAATTACGACCGAAACATGGTACCGTTTGATTTGACCTGATTTGGTACTCTGTAGTACTGACGTAATTCAGTAGGTACCAATAAAAGTACCGAATTCTGTATCCATCGCTAAATATCGTGAACCAAAATTTTATTTACAATAGCACATAGTGAAGCATTTACCATGTAATGAAAAATCTAAATTCATATTGCACCTGATGAGGTCAATTTTATGATTTGGTATAAAAAGGGCACCCTAGAGAGGCAGAGTCTCCCTGAAGTTAAGAAGGGCGAATGTTCAGAAGTCAGGAAAAACCTGCATCTTAAAATTTTTAGCACTGTCTGAATGTTGTTTCTCATCATAACATTGCCAAAACTTGGGGTTTTTTTTGCATTTTACACCGCGTCCTACTTTAATTTGGAATCAGCCTGTATGCATTGACTGTAGAAGAAATGGACACCCTTTAGACTACGTGACCCGAAGGTTTCTGAAGAGCTGAAAAGAGGCTCATTGGCGGTTCCTATCTTCGCCATCTTGGCAGCATCACAAGTCTCGTGACTCCCGGAAAACCCAAAAATGGGCAATGAGGAGGTGCTGAGAGGGGGGCTGTGAGGGAGACGACGGATGATTGACACCCATCAAACTCTGAGCTGCCTGTAGCTACAAACTAACAAAGCTAACCTGGAGCTAACGGGCGCTAACCAGTAGGGGTGGGCCTATCGATCTAAATATCGATAGTATCGATACCAAGGTGAGTATTGGTATCGGATCGATACTTCGTGATGAGATCGATA
>JAOXYM010000007.1:10913407-10930786 GCA_028567055.1 Leptatherina wallacei | reverse complement strand
CTTTCTTTCTTTCTTTCTTTCTTTCTTTCTTTCTTTCTTTCTTTCTTTCTTTCTTTCTTTCTTTCTTTCTTTCAAGTTAAGCTCTCAACAACATACATTATATTTATTTCCTTCAGGCACCTCTTAACACTCCAGTGACTGAAGATGTGTTCAACATTTTTACAGAGAAATACAGAATCCCTGTCCCTATACTGCCAGGTAAGTCGTTTGTTCTTTTTTTTTTTAACATGACATAATGCTCCCTTTTTATACCACAGCATTAGTCTGACACAAAAGGGGATTTATGCATATGTCAGTCTGAGAAATAGCATTTGTAACCATTAGTTTGAGGCTTCATGCAAGAGAGAAAGTGCGTTATTAAAAAATCGGGACATGCGTTCCTTCAGTGCAGATGCAGTGTCTCACAGAATCAGATATTATCTGTGGAAGTGCAGACAGGTGTGATATTGGGTTCCTATAAGGCTGGGCGATAAAATGATTTTATTGATTTAATTTGAATTTGTAGTGTAATTACTTTTTATTATGAAAATCTAGAAATTTTTTTTTTTTTTTTTTTTTTACCCCTCTAATATGCATTGCAAATGCTCTTCTTGGGCTTCCGTAGTTAGCAGGAGCATCAGCTGCTTGCTTTGATTGTTTTTATTATCATTGCAGTAATCTGTGGATTAGGGATGGCCTGATGAAGATTCTTCATCTTTTTTGTCAACAGTACTGATTCAGTTATTGAAGGCTGAATATCTGTCAGTACTGAGCCTCAATCTGACAATTGCATTTTCTTAGATCCCATTTTCTTGGATTACACACCATAAGTGCATTTAAGTTATTTTTGAAAATTAAAACATTTCTCACCCTTGTACAAAAAATAATGATGATAATAATATAATCATCATCATCAAGCAATACACCATTAACAAAATGACAATTTCTTTATATTTTGTATTAACTTAGTGCAACATTCCAAAAGTAAAACTAGAACATTTATTACAGAGAAGAAAAACCTAAAGCTTCAAAATATGCTGATAAAACCAGACGGGAGTTAATCTGTCATTTCACTGAATGCAGTGTTTGGGCTGTGATTACATTAAAATTTTAAAATTAAAGTTTCACTGAACCAAAGACTAAGGACTTCAAACAATCTTTGACATTGGGACATTAGCCTAGATGATGATTTATAACCTGGCATCCTAAAAACGTAGCAGTTTGGATCTTTGTTTGACTTTGAGCAGCGCTTACTGTGCCTGTTTCCTGTTATCCCTTTGTCTCATCCTGATTCAATGATTATTGCTTAGTTACAACTGTTTTATTCATATAAGGAAGTGTGTATAATATCAATGACATATTAAGTAGCTATAGTAATGGATCTTAGTTGTTTTACGTCAGGTAAGATGGTGACTAATTAATACTAACAGTGTGTTCAGTGATTTAGTGTGGTTGGATTCTCATTGCAGCATGTTCATCTCAGTCCAATTCCTTAAAGGTACAGTGAGTATGATAGGCATAGAAATTACTTCACATCCCGAGTTCAGTTATAAATGGAATGGAGGGTGGTCGTCAGTGGCCAAAGATTCTTCCAACATGTTTAAATCTGTGGGTGGATCCTGTGGCCTCAGGTGCAGCGATGACTGCACCACAGGTAACTACTTAAAAATATGTGATGTTTTCTTTTATGGTGTTACTTGTCCCAAATGGTGCTCAAACAGCTGGAACTGCAGTTTAAAAGCTCTCACTTCACACAGAGTTGTTTGTCCATTCATAGACACCATAGTAAAAAGGGTGGCACAAATATGACAGTAGCATGTATGTGGATCTACAGCAAGTAGATATACATCGCTCATTCTAAGAGAATAAAAACCCAACCACTTTCAGTAAAGTGATTAGATACCAATAGAGGCAGTTTTTAATAACATTACATTTTTCTGTCTTTGATTTAATTACACACTGCACCTTTTAAGAATGTCTCCTTCTGATTTTCTTTTTATCTCATGATGTTCCAAGGACTGTCATCTTAGGAAAATACTTAGAAAAATCACTTCCCATCATCTTTTCCTGACTTGCTCAAACTAGGCGGTAAAAGTTTCCCAGAGAGAATTCCTTCCTCGCATCATGTGTTGATCAAGTGCATGTGCATAAAGAGGGGAGGGGCTGAATTTAGGCATTTGTTGTTCACACTCATAGTTGTATAAGGGTTTGCACTGAGAACATCTGATCCGAAGGCTGTCTCTCAAACTGGTATCCAAACTTATTGATGTCCACAGTGCTGACCTTGTGTCTGCATGATTTTTGATGCTATCTGTAGGCCTGCCCATGCAGAACCATGGTAACTACCTTGTGAGGCTGGGGAATCTTGTGCGCTGGCTGGGGGAACAGGCTGAGGAGCTTGGAGTTGAGCTTTATCCTGGTTATGCTGCAGCTGAGGTGAAATATCTAGATTGAAAGTTTGCATAAACATGTCTATCAGTAAAAACTGCTTTTTTGTACGTTTTCTTAGGAAAATAAGCCATTATGTTTTTAGCTTTACAATACTGTAGGTGGTAACAGCATTTTTAGATAATTTTTTTGTAATCTTTATAATTTAGTTGTTCGAGCTGTTTTACAAACTAAACATTTTACTTGGAGCTCTATAATCAATATGGACTTAAATTGCAGACTCAACATTTGTTCGGTTGGAGGAAGGGTTTAAGAAATACAAATCTGATTCTTTAATTTGATTCTTTCAAGGTGATAAAAGATCAGAAGTTGGGGGGGGGGGAGTGGAAAGATTGGAAAAGGCTTTGAAACAACTCATGACCTGAAGCAGACTACATCACTAGTATAATCTGACACTGACAGTACGCAGAGGCAGCCAGATGAATTCTGAAAGGAAATACTGTCACGGTGAGCGAAATGGACAGCACTTCATTGCTCAGATTGACAGTGACCCAAAATACACTGTGAAAGCAGCGTAGGAGATTTTGACGGTAAAGAAATATAATAATCTTCAATGGCTGCGTCAGTCACTCAAACATGACATTGTTGAGCTGCATTGAACTTGCTAAGAGCAAAACGGAGAAAGTGAAAGGCTCAAACAAACAACCCAATCTAACTGCAGTATAGGCTTTTACAAAGCCTAACAAATGAGGAAGCCGGTCATTGGTTAAGCACATGTGGCAGTCATTGCCTGCAAACGCTTTTTGACAGTGTAGCCTGAAAAAAAGATGTTTTTTTTTTGTTTCTTTTTCATCTCTTCAACTTTCTACATTCTCTATTATAAGAAGTTTTTGTTTTTAAACCCTTCCTTCAATGAATTTGCCCTTATGGACCATATTTAGCATAAATGTTAAATAATTTTTTGTTTATTATTTCAAAAAAATGCTGTAACATTAAAATATTTCCAAGCCTTACAGTAGATAGAAACATACAGCTTTCATCCATTCAATGTCAGGCATCAGCTGATGTTTTCTTCTCTCAACAGACATATTTATAATAAAACGATCTACTGTCCCCTCAGCTTTAAATGTTAACCATTATTTTTTATTACTTGAGGTGCTATTTCATGAGGATGGAAGTGTGAAGGGTATTGCCACGAATGATGTAGGCGTAGCCAAAGATGGCTCACCTAAGGTAATGTATCTTAACAAGTTAATTACCATTCCAAAATTTATTTTACCGATTGATCATGGTGTCACGGTGGTGCAAATGTTTGGACGTGCACACAAACAGATTGGATGCATCAGTCCTTTTGAAAGAATATGTGAAGGAAACTGAAGTTCAGGCCCATTTAAGGCAATCCAGTAGTAAAAGCTGTGACTTCCTTTTATTCATAAAGCTTTGACATAAATTTATGATATGCATCAGTTTGGTATATTGTAATTATGGGTCAGTACTCAATCACTATTTAGAAAAAAAAACAATTTCTTACCTTTTTACATAGGATAGGGTTTGGTATTTTATAGACTTATACATTTTTATTATGAGTCTGTTTATGTTTTCATAAAAATCTTCTTTGTAGTTTTTGCCGTAATATTGTATCCTGTATTTTATCCGTTTGATTTATTCAACTTTTCATAACATATCTTGTTTTTGGTTTTTGACAGGATGTGTTTGAAAGGGGAATGGAGCTCCACGCTAAAGTCACATTGTTTGGAGAGGGCTGCCATGGTCACTTGGCCAAGCAGCTTTACAAGAATTTTAACCTGCGTGAGAACTGTGAGCCCCAGACTTACGCGATAGGCCTCAAAGAGGTAAATAACATGACCTGCCTTCATCAGTCCATCGCTGCAGAAAGACTCTATCACTGTTGCCGTTGATCAGCGCTAATCTGGTTTACTGATTATTTTCTAATGATTGAAAAAGAATATTTGATTTATTTGAATACTCCATTAGCATTAAATGTAACAGCACAACACGTTTTTCATTTTTTTTAAATGATTTTTTTTAAACTCTGAAATGGTTGTTTGATTGTGAGAAATTAAACGGTTTAGGTGGCCATCATCTTGTTTTAATCAGTACTTGGTATTAGTGTGATATTGCCAACCGCCAGAGAAAAATGGCTGTAGTATTGTTAGACTCTGGTTAAAAAGTGTGTAGCGCTGTGTTATTCAATACTAATCGAGTATTAGAATAAGAAACCTGCAGAAGCAAAGATGGCAACTGGCCAAATGTTGTGTATATAACCCCTTACAAAAGAATAAATGAAAATGAGGCCCTGTGCATCCCACAGAAGAAGGTCCATCCACAACCGGCAAGCAAAGGATATTTTTTTCACCGGGCAGTATAAGTTTAATGTTAGAGGTGAAGGGCAAAATATGGACCTCACTTCAAAGATGATGGCTAAAGAAATGCTTCCCATCAAATTTCAGAGTGGTCTAATAATTCTCAGCTATTTTTTAAATAGTATTTTTGATTGAAATGCCCATCCCTAACGTTGGTAGATGGCATGTAAATGTGATACATTACGTCCTTTTGGATCATTATTTCTGCTTCAGCCAATGCAGGTGTTATTGGCATTTGTGATGACGATAACTGATGCCTAGGGCTGGGTATCGTCACTAATTCCCTGAATCGATTCGATTCGTTCACAATAGTTTATTTCAATTCGATTTTGATTCATTTACAGCTAATTGTTTAACAACACTTATATTTCTTTAATCACAGGTAACTTTTTTTATAAAACACGGAGCAATAAAGTTGCTCTAAATTGGGTAACGTCATCAGAAAATATGGACATACCTGCAAAAATAAATAAAAAATAAATATTGGACATAAAAAATCGATCCTTAGTTTTATGAATCGATATTGAATTAATTTAACTTGAATCGATTTAAATCGATTAATCGATTTTTATTTTTTTTAAACCCACCCCTACTGATTCCCACTGCTTCATGTCATCAACAAACTCGATATTTTTTTTTTTTTTTTTTTTAAAACAAGACAAGATTCACATATTTTGGTGTAATGATGTCTTTCACCACCACCTTTCTTTCTTTTTTCCTTTTTATTTTCTTTATCAATTTAGCTGTGGATGATTGATGAAAAGAAGTGGAAACCTGGCAGAACGGAGCATTCTGTGGGTTGGCCCTTAGACAGACACACATATGGAGGATCCTTCCTGTATCATCTCAATGAAGGAGAGCCTCTTGTGGCCCTAGGCTTTGTGGTGAGTTGTTTCTGTATATACTGCCAATCTAAAAATAGATCTGACAGCTGAACTTTATGCAAGCTTTGAAAAAGAAGACCTCGGGACAGTCATGGTCATAATTTCATGAAAACAATTCACCTTAGGAATGCCTTCAGGGAACTTCTTAAATTAGGATATTTGTTTATTTGGACTCAAGAAATAACTTGGTAGATTTTGGCTGTCAGAAGTCAAGATCTCTTTGACTCATTTTTCTGGTGCTAAACTGGAATCTTTTGGGGTGATGACATCTGTCATGTCATCTTTCATTTGTGCAGTCAGGCCCGGTTTACACCTGCAAACAGCATGACAAAACAACAATGGCGGGCCTCCGTGTTCTGTGTGTGCTGCTGAATCTTTTAAATTTATTTTGGTCTCCTAAACCAAATGTATTTATTCATTTCATTGTCTATTTTGTTAATTCACTTTTGTTTTTAATTCTTCTTAATGCTTTCTGCACCCCGCTGTAATGTTTCTAATGTTTGTATGTGAAGCACCATGAATTGTCCTGTACATGACATGTGCTATAATAATAAACTTGCCTTGCCTAGAGCAAAACCTGCTTTTTAATGCAACATTTATGTCTTCAGCAACAACACATAGATTACAGATGCTTTTTGAGCTACGCAAGTGGCTGAAAACATTTTAAGATTAAACATTTTATTGAATGTTATGAATCATTTCAGTGATGTAATGTAAAAATAATTGTTTTTTATTTTAAGTTCGTATGAAATCCCACTAAATGGTCTACCTATGCCACCTACTGATGTAAATGTATACATGCATTGTCTTTTTGTTTATAAAGTTTCAAATAGGAAGATTAGAGAAAATGTAGATTCTGTGTATCCAGAAAACAAATGGTACATGGCTGTCTTCCAGCTAGGTTTGTAAGTTGTTCTGCTACTTTCTGGATATCTCTGATCATTATATCCACATTGAACTACATTTTTAAGCATTTTTTGGCCTATAATGCTCTTTATTTGACATTAGTTAGACAGGAAAGGGGTTTCAGAGAGATCGGGGGATATCATGCAGCAAAGGGCCCCAGGCCGGGAATTGAACCTGTACCGAGGAGCGGTTGCCTCTGTACATAGTGTAACCATATAACCAGTTGAGCTACACACTACCCCAGCACATTGAACTTGTTGATTTAACATGAACAACTAAAATATGTAACTTATAGGTAAAGTCACCACAACAAATCATCTGTGTGGTAAGAGGCCGGCTGCAGAACACGTGTGTTGGTTGTAGTGGTGGCCCTTGCAGCTCATCACACGACTCTTGTAGCATGGTGCAAACTTGTTTACGGTGCAAGTGCCGAGCCGTCTTCTTCCCAGTGTTTTTATCTTCTCTCGTGTTGTCCGAAAGTAGTTATTCTTAGTTTTAAAATCTCCCTTTGAAACATTGCAGTAGGGAATGTGTCCATGTACCTAAGTGCTGTTCTCACCAGTGCCTGTTGGAGCTGATTTTTAAGTATTCATAACTACTAAGGAGTCATTTGATGCAGGATTCAGTTGAAGTTAAACAATTTGACACAGGATGTTGGCGGGCGACTTTGGCCTGTGTAAAAATGTTTTTATATAATATTCAGCACACAGCTGACCGTAGCGGTGGGGATGTTTTGCAGAGGCACACAGCTGCAAACCAGGAGATTAACTTCAAACTTAACTGACCTTTTGCATTTACTTTGACCTCTCATTTCAGGTTGGTCTAGACTATTCCAACCCTTACTTAAGCCCTTTCAGGGAGTTCCAACGCTGGAAGCACCACCCTTTCATAGCTGCCACACTGGAGGGAGGCCAGAGGATTGCTTATGGAGCTCGAGCCTTAAATGAAGGAGGATTTCAGGTATTTTTAGACACATTAATGGACATTTTGGAAATCGGTAAGGAAAAACTAATATTAACTGGACACATACAATGTAATAAATCTAAAAAGTGACTTTAAACATCAGTAAAGGTTGGATACAGCTTTATCACGGGGATAAAACCACATATACTTATATTATTCTTCTATTTAGTTTTCTCTAATTTTTCTTTCATATTAAATCAAAGGAATCAGAATAAAACATTTAGAAGCAAATATACATACCAAGTTAAATTATTTCTGCATGATAACTGAAAAATACATTTTAGAGAATTTATTGAAATATACTTTTAAGTTCTGCTGCTTTACTGGTTTTTGTTGTTTTTATTTTTTAGCTCTCCAGATTTATTTTGAGCCCCCTAACTGCTTGTTTTAACTTCTCTGTTGGTTTCTTGTGTCTTCTCAGTCAACTTTGTTTTGTTTTTAGAAGAATTTACTGGTAGATTAAATATTACCCAACTTTATTTTCCATCAGAAATGTATTTCCTTTGAGAAGATAATACGAATACAGACATGACTAATTATCTTCTAAGTGGAAACTTCATAAGCAATCTAAAAAGACAAACAGACTTCACTTGGTATTAATAAAGCAGCATTATTTGTATTCATAAAAAAACTGATAAATTTGTTTAGTTACACGAAATCATGAATATTCTTTGTGTATAGTCATTGCTGATTGGAAGTGAAAGTGGGTCATGGCTGAGGGAGAAGAAATCAAGGCACATATGCTTAACTCAAATCAACAAAGGCTCAGTTATTCTCATCTAACTTTTATTTCAGTGCAACTTTTATATTGATGCATCTTATGAGAATGCCCAGGCTGATGGGCAGCAGGGATCTCGGGTGTTGATAAAGATGCATTTAAAAAAAAAGAGAGAGTAAATTGTGGTCAATGTTTTCATTCATGGAACATTTTGATATGTAAATTTCCACTTGATAATTATCTTATTGTATTGTTGGAGAAAAAATCTAAGTTTAGTTAAATAATACAGATATGTTGACTACATATTTGCCTAAGATGAAGCTGGCTTAATACCAACTAAATTCTTGATATCTTGTCAGAATTTGAAGGTTTGAAAAAGTAAACTCTTATCCTCTTTTTCCAGTCTATTCCAAAGTTGACTTTCCCTGGAGGTTTACTGATTGGCTGCAGCCCTGGTTTCATGAATGTCCCAAAGATCAAAGGCACCCACACAGCTATGAAGAGTGGCATTCTTGCAGCTGAGGCCATTTTCCCTAAAATCACAGCAGAAAACCTGGATTCAGAGACAGCAGGTACAAAATTTAAGACCCATTGATAATTATGACCAGTAGCTGTTTGTATAAGTCATTGCAGGGTCCTGCTTAGTCAAATTTACAATCAACAGTAAACATGGTAACACACACCATTTTAAAAAATATTTTAAAGGTGGAGTTCGTAGGGAGTAGGATTATGTAAAGTACTTGTAAGTATTTGGCACATCTCTAGAAGACAGTAAGGGTGGTGTAAACAGGCAATTACAAGGGACTGTGTGAGAATGATTTTTTTTTAAAACTCAATAAAATGGACAGTTCCCAAAATTTCATGGTGTTTCAAGCAAAAGATAAATATATTGACTTTTACACCATGTCATTGACTGCACAGTGGTTGCCCGACATAATCCTGAAATAACGACAGTGAGTGAAAATTAAGAAATTTGAAAATACCAAGTTTTTGCAAAAATAAAGCACAGTATTAAGTTCTCCAGTGAATCTGGAACAGTTTATGAAGGGCTCAGCTAATCGATGGCAGAATGTGTTGAGCAGCCAAAGTGCATTTAATAACACAGGGGACAATATTATGTGCTCAAACTGCTGGTGCATCACTGTCAGCAATTTCTTTCTTTTTTTTTTTTTTTTTTTAAGATTTGAAGCCCTTTCCTCCTCCGAAACAATACAAAGTAGTTCTTTTGCTTTTGTTTTACTATGCTGTGTATTTGCTGAGATAGTAACAAAGTCAAACAGTGGGGACCTCTAGTTGAATGAAAAAATATCAATATTCATGTTCCTGCAAATATGTTGACAAACTTTTAGATGTCAAAATTAATGAGAAGAAAACACCACCACAACAACAAAAAGGAAATAACGGTCCTTTTATTTGTTCAATTCAATCTTCTTAGGAATCCACGTTCCTGAGTATGCGGAGAACTTGAAGAACTCATCGGTGTGGAAGGAGCTGTACTCTGTCAGGAACATCAGGCCATCTTTCCACAATTACTTTGGCTTGTATGGTGGCATGGTCTACACTGGGATTTTCTACTGGATCCTGAGAGGAAAAGAGCCTTGGACACTAAAACACTGTGGTGAGTACTGCAGAACAACCGGATGAAATCTAAAATGGGTTTTGTTTGTAAGCTCAGCATATCTCTTTTACAATGCTAATCTTTTATACTCATAAGTAGAAAAAATAAAAGGCAGTGAAACAAAAGGTCACAAGAAGATGGGACATTTTTTCTGTTATCTAAACCTTAGCTGCAAACAGCAGTCTCTGGTCCATGACATTAGCTGAATACACAGAGAAAACAGCATGTGCAGTCAGTGGAGCAGCACTGTTTATCACTTGTGTATTGACGACGTAGACTGGTAGTATCCAGACGATGCCAGTGGTTTGTCTTTAGGTGCACTGGGGTCATCTCATCATAGCAGGGAAAATCAACATTTCATAACTAGCTATACTCAATCTGTGGCAGGCCTTGATGCAAACCAGCTGAAACCGGCTAAAGACTGTAAACCCATCGAGTATCCCAAGCCCGACGGCAAGATAAGCTTCGACCTACTGTCCTCCGTGGCTCTGAGCGGCACCAACCATGAGGGGGACCAGCCCGCACATCTGACCTTAAAGGATGACGGGATACCAGTGGCCAGGAACCTGGCCATTTATGATGGGCCTGAGCAGCGCTTCTGCCCCGCAGGTAACACAATCATGCTGGCTGAAGAGTATTACTGCACACAATCTATCCAGGTGCAGATAAGAGTTAATCTTTCCTTCAGTGGATGGTGAGAAAGTTAAGACTGGGCTTTTGATGCAAACCAAATCACTCCAATAATTAAGCTACAAGTGAGTCTGGGTGTATAAATACAACTCACATCATCAGAAGTTTATTATAACGGCAGCAAGTCGAATTTTTATTCATAGGTGTGGTAATATAATTGTTGGCCGGTGTAATTTAAACCATTTAGAAATATTGAGCAGCAAAGGACAGCGGTGACATCTGTAGCCTGCTGCATCTTCTACTCACCAGAGGATGAAACTTATCTAATTTCCAAATTGTTTTAGTCTTTCTTATCAATGTCTCCTCAAGAGACTGATTAAATGTCCATTATCCAATTTTGAAATCAGTGTCTGTTTGTGGAAAGCCCTTGACAAATTAGAAATGTTCTCTATTTTTGTAGTGCGATTGCTTTCAAGTCTACATTTTTCTGGAAACATAAAAAACATTTATCGTGGTTAGACATACCCACATTGATTGCTGCTGAAGCATTATTATTAGATCCTATTGTCTATTCATTATTACTGATGTTTATTTCTTGTAAAAGTGCAATAAACTACATATTCATTATTTCACAATTGCATAAAAAAGATGTAAATTAAAATGGTGCCTTTTTAAGAAATGTTTCATCGCATATGAAAGGAAAATCTGATAAAACTTACTGGTGGAAAACGTAACCGGAGACCAAATTAAGTGTCTTTCCCTTCTCCAAACTTTCCTAGGTGTCTATGAATATGTTCCCATGGAAACAGGAGATGGGATGAGACTGCAGATAAACGCTCAGAACTGTGTCCACTGTAAGACTTGTGACATTAAAGACCCGAGCCAAAATATCAACTGGGTGGTGCCAGAGGGAGGTGGTGGACCTGCCTACAACGGAATGTAAACGTCCCCTGATTCTTTTTTTTTTAATATACAGTTTGTCTTGAAAGATGACAAGTAAAATCACGTTCAAGGTTACAGGACTTGCCAGTGTTTGTGCCTAAGAATGAAACTTTATGTACATGTTTGATGGTACAAGAGTCATTTCTAAATTATGCAGTGGAGGCATGAGCTTCGGAACCTTGAACCCCAGGTAAAAGACAAGACCAGGTATAAGTTGAGTCAAAAGTAGCGATTTCTACATCTGTTCGAGGGGCATTTTAAGTAGTGAAAGAGGTGTCTTGTTTTTAGGAAGTTCTTGTCCAACAGCAAGTTAATATATTTGTCACAATCTTGTGAAAAAGAACCTGTAAAATGAATGAGAGCATTCTGGTGGCATATTTTGACAGCATTTAATCCAAGTATTGTGTGTGTGTATATATAAAATTGCAATGTCACAGAAATGAATAAACAAAACTTGATGTTTGTTATTGATCTCTATAAAAAAAATTACATGGGCTGTGTTAGGTCAAAAGGTGCTGTTTAAATAAAATTCAATCATGAAGTGATACAACAAACAGCATTAATTAACTTAAAACTCCAGTTGTCATTAGTGAATTCATACAAACACTCAACCTGATCATCACAGTGAAGATGCTTCTTACAGCAGAATACAGTCTGATAAATGTAAGTGAACACATGACATGAACCATCCAATCAAAACAGTGCATTTTCACGCCGTTACAGATTTGTAACTTCACTTGTTAGCAAACGATCCAATGCTTTTAACGATCATGCAAACATTTTTGCATAGATTTTCTTTTCTTTCTCCTTCTCTTCTTGGATTTTTTGATGAACCCGCTTCATCTCGTTACTGATAGCTGTAAAAAAAAAAAAAAGATGTACTTCAGACAAAGCAATCAAACCATTTTCAGTCCCAGGTTCCCCCCCCAGTAAGTTTACTTGAACGCAGTCTGCATCCAAAGCCTGATCTCTGATCTTCTAGTCTGCAGCTAAATAGCATCAGTAGTAGGGGTGGGAATCTTCAGGCACATAACGATTCAAATGGCTACAATGCAATTATAGAAGAATTATTGATGCACCTTTTTTTCCTATGTGGAAACGTGTAACAAATATGACCACACAGGAGCAAAACATGGAGCTGCATCAATCCTAGCAGACTTGGGTAGACCATAATTCTATCAGAACTTTTACCGTGTTCCTCCACGTTTGACCATGAGCCATTTCCCCTTGCCAGAGCTGCCAATCATTTGTTTTGGTTGTGTCTACCCACAATGACCTCTGTGTTGTAGTCCGCTTCCTGTATTTGTTTCACTTGAAGCTAACCGAGAACTATATTTGTAGGAAGGGATATTACTTAATTTCAAAGTTAAGCGCAGTATGAAACGCCACAATTAATATCGAAAAGATCCCTAAATATCGGTACTTTCCATAAAAGTGATCATGTCTGAACCATGACGGCAGTTAACAAAAAGTTAATTGATATATCAGATGGGTCATCCTGCGGCTATCCTCTAAATGTTAGGCTGGAAAACTGTCAGAAGCCTCAGAAATAACGAGGGTAAAGTGGTTTTAGGTGGACTCGATTCACCGCTGTAACAAAGCACCTACATGCCCACAAACGGCTTCTCTCGCTGAGATAATACTAAATTCAGATTTTTAATATGACATCATTAATCATTTTGTTCTAAAATTAACATGCTAATTCCACAGATTTTCTTGCAATGATGCATTCATTTTGACAGCAGTAATTGAAACTTAAAGCTAAATGTTTGCTGCATGATAACATCAAGGCTGGAGTAAATTAACAACAAAAAAAGAGAATCTAAGTCCTCACCTTTATCATCTGGAGCAATTTCTTGAGCTTTCTTTAGATCCGTCTGTCAAGTAAGAAGCACAGCCAAGTCAAGTTGCATCAGGTTCTGGTACTTTCATTAAGTTTTAAAAATAACTTAATTTCTTGTTTCTACATTATAAAACAGGTATTTTGCTACTAAAGCCATTAGAAAACATCAACAACTTGGGTGCAACCTCAATTCTTCCACTTAGCTTTGAGGTGCCCCTTTCATTTTGAGGATTAAGAATTAGTGATCAACCAGTCATCCAAATGGGTGACCAGTTACAGTTGAAGAGCTAAATATTATTACCTTCTTGATCCCGAAAACGAAGGAGGCTTCTTACTTCTGTAAAACTAAGGGATAGGGCCATGGGAAGGAATTGGCAGTGACCCTGTAAGGGAGGGAAGTGCTTTGCGAAGGTTACCTGAGCTTTGTTGTATTCCTTCATCCCCTGCCAGGCCTGGGCTCTCCGGAAAAGTGCCTTAGTGTTCGTTTGGTTCAGCTCTAGAGCCTGAAAAAGAAATGAAGCTTCACTCAAAGTTAAGTTCTTTTAACTGACACTTAAAGCTCATCACAGTCTTCCTGTAACTGACAAGGTAGACGAGTCCTGCCAAGAATTCCCCTAAACGCAGTCACACATTAGATACATTTCTGCTCATTTTCTTCGAAGACAGTAGATAGCAATACAAAATATACTGTATCATGAAATGAACGTAGTTCAGAGGAATAACTCACTGTTCTTGAGAGGCTATGTTTGCTTTAATCTTTGCATTAAGTTAATTAAAATGTGAAATACTTTATGCCAAAGGGAAATTGTAGGATGGAAAAAATACTTTTCAATTAACCAGTCATTAAGCTAAGCTGATCAACTGTTGTCTTAGTACTATACACAAGTGTCTCAACATTCAAGTCAAAGTGTTGTCCAATTACACGAGCTACATAGGTTTGCTTTGTTTGTGCTAACGTCACCTCATTGCAGCTGTCCAGAGCATCCTGCCACAGCTGCATCTTCAAGTTGCAAGCAGCTGTGTTGAGGAAGCAGCTGAGTGCCGTAGGCTCCAGCTTCTGATGTGCCTCCTCCTCTAGTTGATCTCCACTCATCTCCAAGTACCTGTATTAATTGATGTTAAAATGATTTGATTACTTCCGAAGTCCCACTTTTGTTTTGAGTATGCCCAGACCCTATCAACAATGCAACGGCTTTGCGACGTGAACTCAATTCCTATCCTGTGTGCAATATTCTTACTTGTATAGAGGAATCATATTCATTCATTTCACTGTTGCTTTGAAGGTGTGCTTCTTAAATCTGACTGAGGATGATTGTGACCGAAAGTAAACTACAGACAATGCAACGCCATACTGTACCTGAGGGCTTTACTATATTTGTTGACTGCAGCTTTCCAGTCTTGATTCTTAAAAAGGCTGTTTCCGATATTCTTCACATCTTCAGCAACTGACAGAACTTTGTCAACCTTAAAGAAAGCACAAATTAATTGACGCCAGACTCGGATTGTATTTCTTTCACTTTGAAGACATGAAAACTCAATCCGTTTTAAAACTTGGTTTTTGTTTTTGCTGTTTTAGCCTTGAGGTCTGTGAATATAGACACTTAAAAACATCCAATCAAGTCTAGTGGACAAGTAAACTAAAGAACTGAGACAAACAGTTTATAAACAGACTTGCGTTGACCAAACTTAAGTCACTTTAACTCAAAGTGATTAATCTCCAGACATACCCTCGATTTCATTTAGTAACCACTTGTCCTGCTTCCAATGTTTACTAGATTTATCACATCCTGGAACTTGATATCAAAATTTTCTATCTGTCCCCTCCCCTGGATAATGTGGCAAACAAGCGCATTTCCAGAACTGGCATATTGGTCCTTGCGGACCTGTTTGATGCTATCTGCCAAAGTTAACCCATATCCATGAAGATCAAAGGCCTTACAGATACTTACATCTTTAAAGTTGATGTCTGAGTCCTCGGGGAAGTCTGGGTGGGCATCTCCTGTTCCATCGCTTGGTCCAGTGCCCCAGCTGTCCCCGTCCTTATGCTCACCGCAGTCACCTATGACACAAGGCTGCAAAAGGCAAAAACTTTCGTGATTAGTTTACCACCGAACTAATGTAATGATTTTCTAAATGTGATTTAAGTTTAACAGTCAAACTTTATAGATCTAAAAAGGCATATTACCTTTACAGGAACATCCTCTGTAGTATCAATGGATTCAAGCATCTTAACAACTCCCATCCCTTTTAACAACTGTCCAAAGACCACATGCTTTCCATCCAAGTGCGGCGTAGGGACAGTCGTGATAAAGAATTGTGAGCCGTTGGTGTTTGGCCCAGCGTTGGCCATGCTCAGCAGACCCACTTTGTCATGCTACATGAGTAAGAAGAATAAGAAAAGAAAGGACAGCTTCATCAACAAGAAGCATTTCAAAGTTGTTTTGCCTCTTCAATCAGTAAGACGTTCTCAAATATCAGACCTTTAAAATCTCCAGTAAAGGAGTTTTACAGTGAGAGCTCTAGTGTTGCATAACTTACCTTGTAGTGAAAGTTTTCATCCTCAAACTTTTCCCCATAGATGCTCTCACCACCTGTGCCATTATGATTAGAAAAGTCCCCTCCTTGGATCATGAACTCCTTGATGACTGCCAAAGACAAATTAAAAGTTTAATTACTTTTCCAAGTTCGACCAGGCTGAAGGCTAAAATGCCTTGTTTGAATCTAACCTAGCCCCCCCAGTCAAATTAATAATTTGACTGTCATTATTGCTATTCTTTTACATATTCTATTATGCAATTTCCCCTCGGGGATCAATAAAGTATAATTCATTCATTCATTCCGACTGAGATTCAAATGTCCATGTGGTTTGACACGGAAATTCTCAATCTCTAGCGTGATATTTTGTCACACAAACTGAATTCAAATCTTAAAAACATAGCATCTAAAATTATTTTAATCTGTCACTACAATAGATGTCCCTTTAGCTACTCCATTATCACATACAGCTTCTACACCAGATGTCCTTCCAAACTTGAAATGTCACACCAAATGAGAGGTTTAAGGCTATGTACTTCTATGGAAAGGGCATCCTTTGAAGTGCAGTGGTTTTCCTGTTAATTTGCCAATGCCTTTCTCGCCAGTGCAGAGCGCCCGGAAGTTTTCAGCAGTCTTCGGGGTGATATCAGCAAACAGCTCCAGAACTATCCGGCCAACTAAAAGACAAATCAGTGAAAAATCAGTGCAAAATCTCTTACAGTGTACATTATGTTATTGTGAGTAGTACATAGGACATATTCATTCTCATACTGGTTTAATAAAAATCATATTGATATAACTTGTTCTGTGAGATAGATGGATAGATAGACTGGTACCACAGCTAAAAATAAGCAGCTACCGATCAACTTCATAGTGTAACCTAATTATAAAGACCAGACCGTGGAGTAAATGGCTAATACAGAGCCATTCATTTTGGATCTTGACATAATCATTGCCAATTACTAAATATTATGACTAAACACTGGACATTTAGTGTACTGACAGCACCAATTGAGACTTGTGGTGGACAAATGTCCAATTTAACTCGACCCAATAGACACACGTGGTTCGTGTCTATGTCCAAAACAAGCACTAAATAACGGACGAGGAGATAGCTCCTATTAAAACTAAGCAAGCTATTCCGTGCAAAAAAAACAAACAATCACCTTAAGGAACAAGCATTTATAGAAATCGTAACTACTCTAACTTGGTGTAAATTGGTCCGTTTCTGGAAGAAACTCGAACATGCCGTGAAGCTAAGCTAACCAGGCTAACTGTTGAATTAGGAGCAAACATGGGTTTTCTGTCATTAAACTGTAAATGTCCTAACCTGTTTCGCCATCAACGTCAACATCAAAGAAGACACGGGGGTTCTCAGGGTTGGAGGGCTTTGCGGACGGTGCTGGGTGGGACATTTTAACTGGAAACCGTTACTTGTTCTAGCTAACCTAGCTAAAGCTTGGCCGGATGACTGGATCAGGTTCAACGTTTGGAAAGCTTCAAGAACTTCCGGTTGAGAACTTCAAAATAACACACAGCTGACAAATTTATCTTATTTTATTATATATATATATACGTATATGTATGTA
>JAOXYM010000007.1:10869212-10890763 GCA_028567055.1 Leptatherina wallacei | reverse complement strand
TCATTGCATCATTGCATTATTTACCTTCCCCACTTGCAACACAATTAAAGGGAAAATTTCTTGACATGATCCTCGGCCCGCGCATCACTATCCTGCAGTATCTCTGTCATGAATTTACTGACAGAGACCTAAAACAACCAAAGGCCTGAGACAGTAAAGCACAGGAAACATGACATCATCCATAGCAACGGGGTCAGATCCGCCCTTTCTCTGAGCTTAAGAGCCATCTCAGTTTCTTAGTAAAAGTTACTCTCAGCAGCTTTGTGAAAAAGTTTTAATAGGGAGCTCTTCGCTAAAAACGGGGCATGGCGGGCGGGCGGAATCTGTAGCGCTTTGAGTTGATTCTGTGGTGCTGGGCCACACATTGGTCTATGTGTAAGGAAACCCTGGAAAATCCAAAGCTGAACAATCAAGTTCTCACGCATCACCACTCCAGAATATCTGTAGAACTCTTCAGGACTTAAATGCATGCAATATATCTGTGAAAGCAGCTATCGGCTTTATCTTTATTTTCATTTAGATGAGAGTAAGTAATGGTCACTTGAGACGCATGTAGACGCATTGTAACACTAGGTGTAAAGGGCCTCACGTTAAGCTGTCTGCTTGTAATCAGACCAGTGGAAGAATGTTATCAGCAGGTGTAAATGGCTGATAGTGAGAAATCAGTGAGAAATTTTCCATAGCTTTTGTCTGTTGGTCGTTAATGGTATATCACAAGTGAGCTCAGCAGGGGTGACATGTATGATTTGATTGAATGATTTAAGCAGGTTTCAGTTCAGTGCAGTTCTCAACCAGTTTGACTAATTGCTTAAATAAATGTTATTTGAAATGATGACTGTGGTTTTATAATGTGGCCATGTTCTAGACTTTCTTTAAGTATTTGTTGATGTGTTTTCTTTGGTTTCTGAGGGTCATGTGGGAGTTTGATTGCAGTGGCTTTCTGTGAAGTTATTATCAGGCTGAATGAACACTATTGAATTGTTACAGCAGGGAAAGATTCACACTATTCATGCATGCTTCCTTATAAGCTTGAGTGCTTTAATTCAAGCAGCGAGTATGGTGCGGACCCAGCACAATGACTCCCTGTTACAGCCAGCTTGTGCTTGTCAGAAACGGTTAAAGTCACTCCAATTATATTGGTGCCGCAGTGGGAATAACAGTTTTTGCAAAACTGTAGCAATTGCGATTGTACACATGCCAGGCAGGCTAAAACAAAGACTTGTGTTATATACCATGATTAACAGTCTCATTTTTGGTATGATTAAAAAGGCTGATATTAGAAAAGTTTGTGTTTGAAAGACTTTTGTTGAACTATTTGCTTATGGTTAAAAGAGTGGTACATACTCAAAGTATTCAATAAACGAACATATGTTACAGCTCTGATGTATTTAGCCACTTTTTCTCAGAAGTGATTTTAACCAACAACAGCAGTAATTTGAAGTCAGCAAAAAAAAAAAAAAAAAATCCAGAAGAATACATTAATAGAATGTTCAAACTTTGTGGCCAAAACAGGAAATACAACTAATTTATTTAATCACCACAGCAATTACACAGAAATTATGGAAATGTGGGCCGATGCTATTTGGAACACCAGTTTGTGTAGTAGATCAAATAAAAATAAATCATTTATCCCCATCTACACATCATCTAAACATTTTCCACATCTAAAAATCATTCAAAAGGAAGCAAAGAGGTTACAACAGTTTCATATTTCAAAACTTGATGCTCCTTGCATTAATATTGTAATGAAGATTAAGAACAATCAATATAGCTATATACAATAGTGATATTTCCAACTGAATGAATCAGCATTAAGAAATGGAAAAATATCTTAAATATTCTCCAAGATAACTAAGGAAAGGGAAAACCTCAACTTGTGACTAAGGTCCTAAAAGATCACAATAGTTCACCATGTTTCTTTTGTAAAACATCCTCAGGATATAGTCTGAAATCCCCGTCCGTCTGGACCTCAGACCTATTTTAGTCTAAGTGGAGTGAAAGGGCTTGGGTGGGATCATAAGGCAACATTGTAAACAGGAAACTTCCATTCAAGCCTAAGCGAGCTTGGTACACCCGTGTGGTACAACACACAGTGTTGAACATAATAAAACCCAGATCATTCCTTAGTTGTGCAACTCTCCAATCCCCAGCAGGGCTTTAAGAACTGACTCCCTTGCATTGTTTAAGGTTGTACTTGGTTGTTAAATATGATTCCCACACGGGAAACATTGTTGACCTTATATGCTTAAGTGCCTCCCTCAGCTCCACTATCACTTTGTTGCTTTTGTGACCTTAACTGGCAGCCCACCAGATGCACCATCAATTCATACTAACTGAGGGGATGTTTTTACCCCTCTGGCTTGCAGAAACAACTCGTTCATTGTCTCAGATGGAGAGAGATATTGACAATGCAGCTTTTAAGATCAAAAGACAAGAAGTCGCACCTAAACCCAGGCAGCAGGCGTGAGATCCTACTCCATTGTAATGGTGAACCATGAAAGAGCATAGATGACAATGTTGTTTAGTTACTAACAAAAGCAGTGCTGTTGGCTCGCTCCCAGCTCTGAAGGAACATGCTGTTCATGTGCTGATAATCCAGCAGCCCAGAGACCCTCTGGAAATGCTCCAAGCATGGGACCTCCATCTCTGCCAAGGTTGCATCTAAAATCAATTTAGAAACTTATTACAGCAGATTATGGCCGTGCAATTAATCGAATTGTATTTTTCAATTACGATTTTTGGCGTCCAATGTTGATAGAAACCTGATAATTGAGGTAAGACAATTACTGCGTCACATTCCACTTAATTTAGTCTGGTTATGAGTCCTATTCACCCTTTTACTTTAGAGTGGATGCTTTTTTAAAATCCTCTCAGAAACCTCATCTCTCTTAGACTGTGGCATGTTTAGTTTTCTTCAACTGAATTTTATTTTAAGTTAAAAGAAATTGACAGATCAACAGAAACATTTCCATTAAAGTTCTGCATTTTTTCTTTGTTTCCAACGTTAACATTATTTTGCAAAAATAATTGTGATTTGGCACAAATGACAAGCCAACAAAAGCATTATTGTCATTGTAACAGTATTTAGATTTTTTTTCTTTAACCGTGTGTCATATTTTCAGTTAATGTAATTCAAATCTTTTTAAGCTCCAATAACCACTTATTATTAATGTTGTACATCAGTATTTAACATTCAGTACACTATGATTGCATTTTCTAAAGGATTTTCAGTAATGTGTTGACTAAGTTGGGTGTGTTATTTCTTACTCTTTGTTTAAATGTAGAAAACCAGAGCAACACGTGCACCGGAATGTGAGAAAACTCAAAGGTTTAAAGTGATACCAAACTTAAAAACGCTGCAGTATGATCTCACAACATTACTAAAAAGATATGTTCCTAAACAGAACAAGTACATGGGATTTTAAATGCTTTTTACTCTGAAGAAACTCCAGCGTCCCTCCAGCGAGCGGGTAGTGTTCGTGGCCTTCCAGGCTTGAAATGAGAACTCTTGTGTGAACGCAGTTCTCATAGGAAGGAAGGAAGGAAGGAAGGGTCTCTCTGGTTGTTTCCTAGCAACCAGCAGCATTGAGTATCATTGTAATGCTGGAATTGTGTTAGGCAGAAGGCCACAGGAGAAAGTGGCAGAGATGTTGACTATTGATTATTAAATGTCATAAATATTTCAGATACACCAGGGGGAGTTTGGGGATTAATGGCCACACACTTTGGAAACAAAACAAACACATTCATAGAACAGTATTGAACCAGCAGAAAGGAGGCAGTCTTATTATTCTCTCATTGTGTTTTCACTCAGGGGTTTCATTAGTAACTGTCTCCCAGCATTTGCCTTCTATTTGTGTCAAGTTAATTGGACAGTAGAGAGGGAAGGGGGTGAAGCTGGAGCCAAGTGTTTTGGGATCATTTAGGCCACCAAGCAAGCGATTTGCCCTGAAAAGATTAAAGCACATCTCCATCCCATTTTATCCACCCTACTCTTTTCTTCTAGTTTTTGCTTTGAGCTCTCATGAATTGATCTTTATATGACATTGCGTAACTTTGTGATGACTGCGCCGCAACTCTTTGAGGCCTTTTGTTTGAGCGAGATGGGGCAGGTTTCATTGGGTTGGACAGTTGGCTTTGTTCCCGGGAAAGGACCTGCTACGATGAGGTTCAATGACAGAGCAAACAGATCCTTTTGTGTCCAGTATTGGTCCGAGTTCAGTGTTGAATCTACATTGAGCTTTTTGTTGTGGTTAGAGCTGCAAAAATAAGACTATTGAAATTATTTATTGAGATTATTAGCCACTACAAATGAACATTTAAATATTCAGTAGTTTTGCTCTGTTAATCACTACCTTTGTCTAAATAGAATAAAAAGTAGGTGCTGTTGATGCTCTATATTCAAACTTTAGGAAATTAAACAAATGTTTAATTTGCAATTATTTAACTATGTGGCAGAGCTGGAATAATTGCATGCAGTAGTAAGATAAATTGTGTTTTAGTAGACTATTCTGATAGATCAATATTTTCATCCTAACATACTCAAAGGCTGCACACCGACTACTGAAATGACTGAAATTTGCTGTTGAAACCTCCAACTTGTCTGCTGATGCTGGTTATAGTTGGATGCAGTGGTTGACTCTGAATGAAGCTGCAGTCAGAGTAGCAACGCTGTGGTTAGAAGTGGTGTCTAAGAGCTGCTGACTAGATGGTCTTCTCTTGTAGCCCATGTGCATCAGTGATGAAGACGGGTCTGATCCGGACTTGTGGTCAGAGGTTAATTGTACAGTTTTCATTTCAAGTCATTTTGCATAAAGTGGCTGCAGGTTTGAACTCAAAGCCTGTTTGGGAACATAGAAGTGAACATGTTACGGGAAGAAACACAATAGCTGAACTTTTCACCGCAGGATTTCCTCAAGGCTCTATGCAGTGTGAGCATCTAACTGTTGCTGTTAGATTTATTAAGTGTCTTAGTTGCAGCTCGGTAACACCTATTGAATTCAGTTTTTCTCATCAAACACTTTCAGTTTTTAGTTTATTCCTGCACTACTGTTGTTTTGCTTCAACTTTGTGGCAGCTTTCTGGTGTTATAGGATGCGACTGAGTCAGCAATGCTAACAAGATAGCTGTGGAATCTCGTATCATTGTGGGTTGGCTAAAACTATGTGGATGATAGTAAAACACCTCCAGACTGATGCAGTAAAGTTTGTTCTTTCTCGCAGGACAAGTTATCAAGCTAGGCTCAAGGACAGCAGTGCAGTATTTTGTCCTTAGTGTTTACTTCTGCTCCTGAATATGTAATCAGTGTGAGAGCTCAGAGAAATTGTCCTTTTGCACCTTGTGCAGTTCCTTCTTCTTAAAACGTCATAGTGATATGTTTGCAAATGAATGAAATGTTTCTGCACTGTAAACAATGCAGTTAGTTTCTGAACTTGTATCTTAAGCTTAATCTTAGATTATGCTTTTGCTGTTGTGTTGTGTTAATCATCGGGGCCCCATATGAAATATATTTATAGGTTGTTTTAAAGCATTCTGAATATACTCTGACATGCCAAAACAATATTAAAGATGCATCTACTTGTATATTATGACTGGCTAGTCTGTGTCTCTGTGGAAAGCCCTGTAGATGTTTTTTTTTCTTCTTTTTTTTTGTATGATCTTGTTGGACGTTTTGCTGCAAAATTCAGTTTTCTTTGTAGTTGTGAGCTGAAGAACATTTCACTTCCAGAACAACCTCTGTGCCGACTGGCTGTGGCACTGATCAAAGCAGATGGTTTGAAGAGGTCAGTAACCCTTCAATCTCTGTTTAGACATGCTTGCTGCCAACACAGTAGCATTATTTTTCTGCGATATACACCCACTTCTCATTCTCAAGAAACATCTTATAATCCTTGCAACAAAACACACTCATTTATGTCAGCTTTTGCTCTCCAGCATTCATCTGATTTGCATGTCTCAAGACACAGAGTGTATTATAGTTCTCAAGGGTTTTATACTCTCAGGCAGCTCAAGTAGGTGCTGGTAAGCTCATTCACATGCCTTCCCGATTCCTGTTCCAACCAGCTGCCGGACCACGGTGGGAAATAAACAGCAGTTTCCAAGTGCTTTTAAATTTTGTCTGTGGATGTTGATTTGTTTTACTCCACTGGCCTCTTCAGCCATCCACAGCCATCTAGAGGGACATTAAAAACATCAAGCAGGTGTACGTGTGGAAGTGGAGGCTGTTTCAATGTATTAGACACGTTTATATTAGCATATAAATTGCAGCAAAAATGTCTTCTTAAACATGATAGAGGAAGTGTAAGTGTTTGCTTAGCTCTTAATTCTGCATGCAGAAAGAGCAATGATGAGAACCATGTGATGTGCTAGATTAACCTGTGGGGTTAACACCCAGTGCCTAATAAAGACTGCTAATTAGCTTTGGGCAGTTTGTGCCATCTTCATTCAGGTGGGACATGGTTTTAATGTAGCCATAGTGGCAAAATATGTAGTGTTCTTTTTTTATCCTAAATTTGAAAGATGCCAATAAATTAATTCAGTTTAGCTTTGTTTGTGCTGTGCCAATTCTCACAGTCATCTCAAGGCACTTTTATACACAGTCCAAATCGGTACAATTCATTGTAGTCCAATTATTATCCAATTGAAACAAATCCATTGCATTGTCCACATTAGTCCGATCTAAAATGACTGTATACATATAAACCAATTTATAAAACACAATTGCCTACCTAAGGAAACCAACGGATTACATTGAGTCTCCTTTGATTCAACTCTCCATCCTGAGCATGCACATGGCAGCTGAAAAGAAAAAAACTCTTTTAACAGGAAGGAAAACCTCTAGCAGAACCAGATTCTGAAACTGTGGCAATCTGGCTCAACCTGTTGGTGGTTGAGGATGTGCTCTTCTTCAGATATGTATAAGACTGTATAATTATATAAACCTATATGTGTTTTTGTTTTTTTTCAAAGATGAACTTTAGCTTATATTTTAGTACTCATACCTTCTCAACACTAGCTCATAACAAGCACAGATAGTGGGATAACGGTGCTCATCACAGTGCGACCTTGTTGTTGCCCACAAAGCCTCCACCTGCTCTCTCACACAGGCTAATGGATAAAAATACCCAGCAGATCCCACACTCTCTGTCAATAGAGATTCAAGGACAGCTGCCGGCCACCCTGTTAACACATGGAATGTACAAACAAAGGCAAGGGAATGCACACATGCACACACACTTGAACACAAACAGAGACAGTCAGTCACACAGTGGCACTTGCCGGAGCATCATACCGCCTCCCTGAGGTGTATGATGAATGTTGTGCACATTTTGGAATAAACTGCCATCGCTGCTGTTTTTTGTCAGCTTTTGGAGGGGGGTTGGTCCACCTCAGTCCCTCTTGGCACACTGACACAGACATGCTGCAGTATTTCTGCTGAGCAGACAATATAATGCAATATATTGCCATTAGCAGATATTGCACCGTAGACAACATGACCTTCCAACCTTCAACACTTGTCTGACTCCCAGTGGTCTGGTTACCTCGTTACACTGCTCCAGGCTGTTTATCTCTTCACATGGCAGCTCTGTCCACCTCATTATGTTCTGACGTGCACTTAAAATTGTATTCAGTCTGTGATGCAGACATGTGCTCTTTATCAGATAGATACGCATTAATAAGACTGACATTTTATTTGATGCAAAGCCGCAACCATCTAGATGCCAAGTCAGACCTGAGAGATGGTGTGTTTTCATACACTTCAAGAAAATAATAATTCATTTGACTGTACTTTTGATATATAAAATAAAGAGGAACATCAAATCCTTAATTTGATTTGATTTAAAACTAATGGAAAACTAAGTTGAATTATTTTTTTTATTAAAATAGATTAATATTTAACAATAATAAGAGGATAAGAATAACAAAATAATTTAATTGCATTAACATTCTATAAGAGAACAATTGCTCATTTGATAAAGAATGTAATGGCCACATTATTTGGTGGTGGTGACAATAGGAACCCCAGAGTCTCTTCATAGCACATGCATGTCCTATTAGCTGACCCAGATGTCTCTTCCACCCTTTATGTTATATAGCTCCTTCTATAGGTTAGTGAGCAGCGGTAGGTGAGACTGCGGAGGCTTTCTATGGCTATGTGGTGTGGACACTGAGACATCAAGCCAGTGTCATCTGAGGAATGCAGGCCTCACCCCGACCTGACACACAAGACGGCCCCTGCGCTGTCACAGTAACAGGATCCAGAAATACCTTTGCTGCAGTGAACGAGGGAGGGTCACTGGCACGGAAAGGCTAAACTGGATGGGGTCAAAACTCCAAAGGAATGCTGTGAATCATGATGGGGTATGCAGCTGCTCTAATATGCAGAACGAGTAACTGAATTAATAAACATTCCCAAACTATGAGGAATTTTTTTTTTTTTGTTTAATTCTTTGGCATTCCTATCTCCTCTGCAGCCTGCCTTTGAATAAAACTCTGACAAATCCAGTCTCCAGTTTTGTCAAGCTATAAACAGAAGTTACCATTGGGTTTCTCTGAGGACAGCGTATTTATCCAGCACTAATGAGCTATTTTGGCTTATTATATCCCTGCTCTTTAATTGCAACCTTGAAGCAGCCACAGTAAAGTTCAGAGGGCGAGGGTATGCAGTGAAAAGCTCATCCTGGGGTGACAAATGAGCAATTGTTATAAATCTAGGTCGACCTCGCTACCAAGTCGAGGGGGATTCATTTGTGCTTTTTGCAGCTATTTTTCTAAAACAGTACAACAACAAATCCTCCTCTCAGAGTGCTGTGATTAGAACGGCCATTCCTTGTTTGACTCCCAGGGATCAAGGTTGTAAGCATCTTAGACGGGGATGGTGTAATGAGCCAACTGGAGGGAAGCTGCAGCTTCTCTCTTGAGTACAGCCTCCTGCACATTAGAAACTGCAGTTGTCACTATTGGAGTCTTGATATGATCTTAGATCGCATCATTTTCAATCACAAGCCAAGGTTTTTTTCTGAAGTTTTGTGCACTTTGTCAGTGCTTTTCTGTTGGACTGTCAGCTTCCCCCTGGGTTGCACAACAGGGAAAGTTTCTTCGGTTCACAGCGATCGAAAAAATGAGCTGATGATGAAGAAGGGGTATTGAGCCTTTATAGTTTAAGATTTGAACTTGGGGCTTTTGCTGTTTCTCTGACTTTCATCCAGGACAGAAGGAATGATTGCAATTCGCCAAATTTCACAGTTTACCAGTGAGACATTATACACCGTGAAAACTCATTGAGACACAGTCTTTACAAGCTGCTTGGCAGTGCTGATGGGAGAACATATGCCTCTCGGTAGGCAGCCACACTGCTTTTTCCCTCTTACCCGGACTCTTTGATGACTGGCTTAGAATAACGGTAGAGTTCACAGGTAGATTCCCTATTTTTACTCTCCTGATTGAAACTTTCATGATTTTCAGAGATTTTACAGCAGGACTACTCAATTCAGACCTATGAGGGCTGCAGTCCTGCAAGTTATCATTATATCCCTGCTCCAACACACCTGACTCAAATTAAATGGATCCAACAGCCTATGAAGTTTTGCAAAATGACTCGTTAGTTTGAGTTAGGTGTGCTGGAGCAGGGAAACATTGAAAACCTGCAGGACTGCGGCCCTCGTACGACCGAATCGAGTAGCTCTATTTTAGAGTAGCCTAACAGGAAAAAGATTAAGCACTCTTCTAAATGCTTATATATATATATATATGTGTGTGTGTGTGTGTGTGTGTGTGTGTGTATGTATGTTTATATATCTATATATGAGAGAAACACATGGAAGAGTTTTTATCATATTGGATCAAAGGCAGAAACATGTTCATTCCTTGTTTTCATCACAGGCCAACATAACAAATATAGTGCAGCTATTGAAACCTCGCCATCTCAACACAACAAGCTATTTCAAACATTTAAAGCCACAAAACTTGCTGGAAAGCTGCTACTTCCTGGTTTAATAAAAAAAAGCCTACCCTACCCTCTGTATGCACAAAAACAGTTTATAGGCACACAAGCGGACAAGAGAGAAAGATGTTAAGAAATGGCTTCCTGAAGAATCTTTGCAGCAAACTGTAATCTTACACTTCTGTGCCTTCAAGAAACAGTCTACAGAGCAGCATCGGCCGATATTAGATTTTCTAGTAACATGTTTTGCAGCTCAGCCGGACATAAACCAACATAAGTGGTATCACTTGATAGAAGGTAGATAAGAAGCTGGCCTGTGGGCACCAATGCAGCCAGCTGGTGATGTTATGTTTTCAGCAAAGGAGACACAATCATTGATTTACTGTGGCCCTGTGTGCGCAGCTCATTGCTAAACCGACCTGCATGTGTCAGGTTTTATGAGTCTGTAATTAACTGGTCAATTAACAGGATAATATGTGGTTTAATACCTCAGTAATACAACAGACTTGCCAATCCTTTTTTTTTTTCCTACTCCAAGAATAGTTTAACTACAAAGACAACATTTTTAATAATCTAAAAAGGCGGTTCAAGGCAATAGGTGTTTTGTATTTTAAGTAAGTTATGTTAGTTTTTGGATTTAAAAAGATGAATTTGTCTATCGTATTAAACATGCACTGTTGTTGAGCTGATATCTAAACATCCATCTGATAGAAGTGTCCTTCACCTCCCTACCTGGACTCCTTTTATCTCCTCCTCCGTGTCCCAGTGGTTTTGAAATGTTTCAGTGCTTTTCTTTGATGTCTGTCTGCAGGGGGGTGATAAATGAATGCAGAGGTCTGCTATCTGCTCTCAGCCAGAGCCGAATGAATAAATGGATTGACCATTTGTGCCACAGTGAAAGGGCCTGGCCAGAGAAAAGCCTCCTATCTGGCAAACAGACACTGTGGTGTTAAGAGATAAAGAGAGCAAAGACTTTCCAAAACCATAGTTAAGAATGACCCAGAGCTGTTGAATTAATGAATACAAATACTGAAATTACACTATTGACTGCTGCTGGGTCAGATTTAGGGCTTGAATATGTTTCCCTTTTGTCTGAGAGTAGCGTTAAAAAGATTAGTTTATGGATCCGTAGATCCATAAACTGGAATTCAAGCTGTTTCATTAATCAACTAATCCTTTATCAAGCAAGATAATAGTAGCTAACTAGGTCATTTAATTTGAAGATATGATTTATTTTTCTGAACATTTTGGGGGAGTTCTTTTAGGGTTGGAAAATTGGGATTTCATTGACAAAAACAAACAAGCCGTTAATTGAGGAATGATGGAAATAAATGGAAACGGAAAACTTCCGTTGTTCCAGTCTGCCATATTATACCACTGTTTCAACAGTTCATTTCAAGTTGTCCATTTAAGAATAATAGTTTTATTTTCATGGGACAGATGTGGGTCTCTTTGCCTCCGCTAAGTCTCAGTGAACACAAAGCAGGAAAAAACTTGACAACTTCCTTGACCTCCCTTTGTCCACGGAGTGCTTTGCCACTCAACAGGCTGGCAGCAAGCCCAACGCTGCACCCTTTCCCTCTGGAGTTTAACACGAGGGGCGGGAAGTGGAGGACGGCTTGATCACTGCGTGTGTGTTTGCGGGCCCCAAAACAGGGAAGACAAGGCTTGCTATTGTTTTATTTGTATCCTGGAGAGGAAATGCCTCCACTCGTCCGGCTGCATTGCACTGCTTCCATCTGTCTTACGAATGAAGGTGCAAAGCGATGACGTGTTGCGTTGCATCAAGGAAATGATTGTTTACAGAGGTTTGTTTGCCAGTATGTCACTGGTATTCCAGGAATGCCATAGATGGATTTATCCAAGCAGTTTTAAAGTATCCCTAAGGTTTCATCTAGAGCAGCATCTTGGTATGTTTTCGTCCTGTGGGGGCCACCTGTGTTCCTGGAAGGATTAGTTTGGCATGGGAAGGGGGCAGGATTAGACTGTTGCTGGTGTAGCCTGGGAGTTTGAGCTGCCGGCAGATTAAAAAAGAAAAAGAAAAAAAGAACAAGCTTTGTTTTTATTCAACACACATAATGAAGAGCATCTAGTGTGCATGTCGCCAAGGCCCTTGTTTTTGTTACGCACCTCTCCTTCGTTCCAGTCTCTCTCCTACGCCATATTTTTGATCTTGCTCTCAGCCTAAGATGTAAATTAACACCGAACAGGAATCACCTTAGTGAAAACACAGATCAAGCCCCCTCTGCTTTTCATCTAAGTACTCACCCTTGAAAAGAAAACTTTTAGAATCACCGAAATTGATGGTAGTCTTAAAGTTTTAGATGAACTGCCAAATAAAGCAAACAAATCCCACTGATGCCCTTTATATGTGATACTTGTGGAAGGTTGCTTTGGATGTGATTTCCTTGTCCTTGTCTTAAAACTTTCCTGATCATGTTTCCTTTTCCTGTGCAGTTTGTGGAGATTGTGTTTGGCAAAATGTAAAAGGAGCCAAGCAGTACAGAATCAGACCAAAAAATGTCAGGCCCAGGGAGTGGAAAAGACGGGGTCCTTTACGTTCTTTCCATAGAGTCAATCTAAAGTATTTGAGAGTGAAGCCACAATTGATGGTTCTGCATACTTCTCTCTGTGAGGTTGCGTCTCAGTGGTGCTGTTTTATTCACTGTGATGTCACTGTGGAGAGGGAAAAAGGAACCTGCAACACTGCCACCTAGTGCTGAATTAGTTTGTATTACATGTCTTGGAAGGTTATTTTCTTCCTTTTACAGTCAGCACAGTAACAAATGAATGCACTCTTTCATTTTCTTTTTTGTTTCTAGTTTTGCTTTGTTTTATATAAGTCTAAAGAAGCATCTTTCTTGTTTTTTTTTCCATAAAATTACAGATGAAATTAATGTTTTCTTCCTGGGTTTTTGTTGTTGTTGTTTTTGCCCATGAACGACAGTCTTGCCATAAGTTTTAGCAAAAGAAAAAAGTATGTTGGAGTCGAATTCCTGGCTAATGGTCTTTTGTGGTTACACAGATAGAAGAAGAAGTGGTTCTGTTGCAGTTATGCGGTCTGTGCTCATGGCCACTGGACCACCAAAGCAACTTCATAAGCAGCGGTTAACATTTTTTTAAAAATCTGTCATAAACACAAAGACAAAATGTCTAGTTTTTTTTTTTTTTTTTTTTTTTTTTTTAGCAGACAAAGATTGCAAATGTTTTTATAAATAAGTTTGCTTTTGATAGTTAAAGCATGCAAATATTCTAAATCTAAAGCGATGATGGAGTCCAGCCTCCTACTTGATAGATTTGTCTGTCAATTTTAAGATACATTTCTCAGCTTCCGAGGAAATAAAACTGTGTGAATTTAAAGAAATAATTGGCCATGTGACTCAAAAATGCTGACCTATAAATATTTGATGATATTACTTCACATCTGACTTGAAAATGAGAACGAAAATACATTACTCAGGTCTGAAGGAGTTATCGTACATGTATATAGATTAGATTAAGTTTCCTCACAGATTATTATAAGATCATCTTTTACAATAATAAATGTTATTAAGTTGTGTTTGATACCTTGAACTGTTATATAACTGTACCTGGTCTGTTTCTTTTCTTTTAAGTCAATAGTGAGGTTGATTCAGTTTTCCTTATGTGCTGATTTTCTTTTGTATGTGATAGGTGTAGGTGTTACATAAGGATCTGCTTCAACCTGCAGCCTTTTGATTCATCATGTTTTTTATGTTTTGCACTCTTTTCTTGCCTCCATGGTAAGATGAACCCAATAAACCACTCTCATTTATTTAATTATTCAAAGATCATTATGAGAACTACAAGACAGCACAACTTACAGTGCTTTATTAATCAGGACCTCTCCACCAGATGAGACCTTCTCCATGTTAAATGCATACATGTGTAGCTCTAAAGAAACCATTCCCTTAAATTTGTTATCTGGTCATTGCTCACAGACCAATGAGCTGTAGATTTTGTTGTTTGAAAGTAGAAATCTCACTTGATTTGGCCTTCGAGCCTTTGTTTTCAAACGATCCCAGATCATCTTAGCTGTAGTTCTGTTTTCACCCAGTAGGTGGCAGTAGATATCTGAAGCTCAGCCCTGCTGTACCGCTGCTGGTGTGTTCTATGCCTGACCGCGGACACTTTGAACAGAAGGATTTGGTTAGTGAGGAGACCGCTGTGTGATGTAACAGGGACAGGCAGCCTTTAGGATCATGTGCAAATTCTGTTTGTGTCCATTTTGTAAAGGTCAAACTATAATAAAAAAAAGTCAGTTAAGGCTGATTTAAAAGGACCAGCATGTTGTATGGTTTCCTATTACAATCTGAATTAATATTATGTAACATGTTGATTCACGGCCTCTAAAAATGATAATTAACTAACTAATAATTGTTTGTGAAAGGTACTGAGAGTGTATTGGAACATTTTTTGCTGATTTCCTTGCATCTCTTCACTGTCTCTTTGTTTACTTTGTGAATTTCTTGCCTTTTATTGTAGATTTAGATTTGTTGGGTGTTTATAAAAGAAAACAAGGAAATGCAACAATGACAGTCATCTGACTCGGATACCCCGCTTCCTCTGACATTTTGTGACACCAAATCAACGCAAGCTGTGTTTCATTCGTCCCCTTTGTGGTCATCATGTCATAAAAGTTCCTTATGATTGTTTCTGTCAGAAACATCAGCCAGAGACTGACTGTCTGTTCTGTGTAGCTTCATATGTGTGTTTGTGCTCTTAACATAAGCTCCCTGTTGTCCCTCCACTCTGCTGTCGCCACATCTACCTCCAGTTACCGCCAACAAAGGCCTCCCAGTAGATTCCACCAGAACTGCAGCTCAAACACGCAGTCAGTGGGCCCAGTGTGTACCAGTAGACAGTGGCGAGGCTGTGCTGGCTGCCAGCTCTCAGAGAGGGTCACTTTGTTTCACCTCTGACTTGGATTCAGGCCAAACAATCTGAGAGTTACTCACTGGGTCACTTGATAAAGTAATTGAATGGGAGTTTATAGTTATTCAGTGCAGCTCATTTCTTTCTTTTTTTCTTTTTTTTTTGCTGTGAGCTGCTTTATTGCCATCTATTCCAATGTTAAACCACACAAATCACTGTGGCTGTTAACTGTTAACTGTTTATTTGTCCACTGTAGCATAAATGATTGGCATTTTAAGTGTTGACGTGAATGCACAGTCATTTTTAGTCATGCTTGGATACAGTTTGTTGACATGTCAGTCTATTGCAGCTCAATTCAGCAGTGTTTGATTGCCATAAATTCAACTCTAAATAGCTTTGTGCTCTTCCTCAGGATTTGGAGATTGTCTATTCTTATCTCCATGGGATGGAGGCTTTGTCCAACCTGCGAGAGCACCAGTTGAGGTGAGTGTCTCCACATATACCTGTGACCTAATTAACATAATTAGGAGAAAAAAATGTTATTTAAATTACACATGCAAATTAAATCATAACTTCTCAGTGTGTGTTTCATGACTCTTAAAATTAGAAGTGGAAAATTATATTTCCTTGCTGAATTCTGGTGCATTTCCTCTGCTTTTCTGATCCAGAAGCCACTGCCTTCAGTTGAATTCTTTAATTACCCCCCCCCCCATCCAAAAAAACAAGAAAAGAACCAAAGTACAGAGGATTCATTGAAAGTAGTGATTAATTAAAAATGAATTGTTTAAAGATTGTCTCAAACATTTAAAACAAAACTTTGAGATTCCTGATGAATCTGTTGATGTCAAAGGTGTGTATGTTTCAACATGGCAGCTATTCCTTCTGTTTCCTGTTGCTTAATCCTCTCATTTCTGTCATCAATACAGTCAATAAAGTTAAAATTTAGTTAAGTAACGATTTAACAGTTTATAATATCCCATATCTGGTAGTCTTAGTCTGAGTTGTGATCTGAAATGTTTGGCTATTACTGTAAATAATCAGCCATCAGACAAATTCCTGTCGAGATTAGCGTCTTGTTTAATTACCTTCTCAGTTTTCTTCAGAAAAAGAGTTTTGGTTATCTATTGAAAGGCAACTCTGTCTAACTTCAGACCTGGAGAGGATTATGTTCAACAATTTTCTTTACCTGAGGATGTTTGCCCGCAGCACAAAACTCCATCGACTATGCCGACTCTGACTAACCTGGATGTCCTTTCTGTGCATCATTCTGAGTCCTGACACATTTTTTTCCTTCTTTTTTTTAAAGCTTATTTTAAGCTCTACTTATTGTCAGGACACCACCGTGTTTTCTGACGTGCATGATTGAAGCATGACCACATAAGTCAAGACTACTTGTGATTTATAGTTTGTTTAGAAACAATTTTTTCTATTCCCTGTTTAAAATCAACCAAACTTGGCAACCCAAAATGAATAAAAAAGAAAAGAAAATACAAGCTCTTCACTGCTCTTTAACACATGACTTTGCTTTTCGATCTGCTGTCACCACATTGGCCTTCCAGTCTTTTCTGTCTCACATGGACTCTCCAAACAGTTCATGTTAGAAGTCTGTTCCCAGCATGGTTTGTGTGCATACGTGGGGATTATATCAGCGAGGGAACAATGTAACAGTGCATGACCCGTGAGCTAGAACATTCCACTGTGTGACCCCTCAGAGGCCTCCCACCCAACGGCAACCCCACTCACTCCTCCCTGTTTGGATCCTGAGGAATGTCCCCATGGTCCCAGAGACCAGCCCACCTTTCCTGCCAACTTCAGTTTTACTAAAGTACAAAAACTAAATAAATAAACAAAATCCAACCCGCCAGACATCCTACTAACTATGGGATTATGTAAAGTTATTTTTTTCCCAACATTTTCATCTGGGAGGAATGTGTTGTTTTTCTTCTGTGGTTCCTTTTTACAGGGACATGTTTTCTTTTTTACAGCTGGGACTGTGTTTTGGTCCTTGTGCTAAGAACTTACGTCCACGTGTCTGCCTACAGAGGATTTTGGTGCCTTCAGTGTTTTTATCAGTTCTTGTTTGCTATAGCTGTCTGCCCATAGTATGGAAGTACAGAGGCATCTGGGGAAAACCTTACGTGGATAATCTTTTGAAACTTTGTAGAATTTTTTTTTTTATTACAACATACTGTAAAGAGACAAGCTGTTAACCTTAAAACTAACACAAAAAAAGCTGTTGCACTAAATTACATCTTGGTTAACAGATGAGTGTCGCCCCCTTTTTTTTTTTTAACAAATAGACGCATAAACAGGCGTGTGACTCAAGATCGACTCGTCTGATCCCAAAGAAAACTTTTCAGTGTTGTTTTGGTTCAATTTAACAAAACAGCCTTTAACCACTAGGGTGGATATTGTTAGTGAGCAGATACATGGACAGGAATGTGTACCTTGGTGATGCCGGAAGTGTAACATAAAGCGTGTGGTTCCAAATTAAGTTAAATAACAACAAGCAATCGAAGTAACATCATCTAAAACTAAGATTTTAGATAATAAGTAATAGATAAATTTTGCAAAATGCTGAGCAACTTTATGTTTCAAAATCAAGAAGAAAGATCTGCTTGTTTTTTGTTTTTTTTACTTGATCTTGTTCTCTTTTTTTTTTAGGATATTGCCAAATGTCAGCCCACCCTAATTACATTGAAGTGAATATAGAGAAGTTTGAATTCAACTTTAGTAATAAATGTCAGCTTTAGATCTTTTACAATGAAATGATTCTCTATACTGGTCTTGCATGCATTTTGTTTTACTTTTTATTTTGTTCTGTAACACACTTTATTAAGTTATTGAAAACGTAAACAAAAGTTCAAAATGAAGTAGTGTAAATAAGACCTTGAAGCTCCAATGCACTTTGATACCCCTAATAAAGGCTTGTTCTTCTTCCGTTTTGAAACCGGTCTCTTCTCTAAGCTCTCTCCAGCCATTAAACGTCTGTCCAATGTTGACACTTGTCTTATTTCTTGCTCTGTCCCTTTCTTTTTCTTTTCCTTCAATAATATCCTCTTGCATTTCTTTGCTGAAGCAGCCATTGTGCATTTAAAACAGCCAAAGTGTTGATATCCAGTTCCTGGCATGTGATCCAGCGCCGTAAACCAAAACACAGCTGTCATGTGAGGCCCTGGGATAGACAAAAAAACCTGTGAAGTGCGGTTTCTAAGCCTCAGGACACTGCAGGGCAATGGCGGCTTTTTGTTTCTTAGCTCAGGCATCCTTCGATTCCTTCATCACAAGTGTAAGAGATTCTCTTCTGTAACCTCCTGCTTCTTCTTTTCCTTCTTCGATGTATCACCTTTTCCTGTTACTTCTGGATCAAAGGAAAACAAATCAGAGGAGCATGCAGAGAATGGTTGGCCAGTTCTAGTCCAGATAAATGATACATGGAAGAGTTGTAAGGGTTAGCTCTCCAGTGCATTATCTGTGTATTTTGCATTTGTAAATGCATTTTTTTCTAAGTGACTTTCAGGTCCTAATAACATAAAGTTAGTTTTTCCACATCAAACATACCTTACAATCTAAAATTTCCTTTTATGCATTCAGTAATCCACTCCGCGTTTACTACCCTCCGTTAAAGCTGGTTTAAATGAACTCTCAGAAAATTATAAAGGATTTTACTTATCCAAAACAAAATAACTCCCAAAACATAAAGATTTATCATCTGATCATGTAATATTATAAGAAAAAAATGACCATTTTCTTTTTATGTGTTTGGTATATCACGCATCACCCTCATTAAAGCTTGGTTTTGCTACGGTCCCATGTTTTATTTGTCTTTGTTAACCAAGCTTCAAAGAAAGTAAAAAATCTGTCGGCTGTTTTCTGACTGTCACACGTCCCTCTCTCTTTTTTTTCCTTCTGTCCCTGCAGGATCATGTGTGAAACTGTGCGCTACGAGAGACACGAGGCCAATGAAGTGCTTTACTAGTAAGTGCAACAATGTCTGGATCTGCCTGCGTGTGAATGTATATTGATGATATTGGGTCAGATGCTTACGTCTGAACCAGAGTATGGACACAGCAAGTAAAAAGGCAGCCACCGCAGCAACAATTCAATTCTGTCTGATCAAAACGCTTTCTGGCTCAGGCAGTAACTCAGTGTTATTAATGACCTGAAACATGCTGGCTGCACACAGCAGAGCAACCCGGGTAACGGCAAATGAAAACAAATGTTCCTCAAGCACAGATGCAGTTAAACGATTCTCTTATCAAAGTGTGAGTGTGTTTGTGGTCACTGTATTTGTGTGTGCATTACAAGTCACTCTTTCGCACAACTAAAGAAAGATGAATCAAGAGAGGATATTCAGTCACTGTCGACTAAATCACCAAAGAAATACTTGAGATAAAACGACCCTAGACTGGGAGATGGTTAGCTAGCTAGCTACCTAGCTAGCTGTTGTCATTTTATTGGAGGTTAATTTGATCAAAGAGTAATATTGACAGCTTTCAGGAAGCTCTTCACTGCGTTTGGATCCATTTCAAAGCCTGTCCAGAAAACACCCAGCAGTTGACTCCTGTCACATGTTGACATCTGTGTAACACCCATGGTGAGAATAAAGACTGTTAATTAACTCTGTCAGTGTCTCAAGGGGCTGGAGGGACTGCACTTTCCCTTTTTTTTCCCTCTGCATTCTGATCCCTTCTCTGTGTGTATGTGTGTTTTGGGGGAAGATGTAGTAGAGTCAGCACCTCATTAGAAGCACACTCGGTGTAGGAACTAGTTAAACAATAGGAATGCAGAATAAGCGTTAGCTGGTTAATAAACTCTAGTATTAGCAGACAGGTTACTGCACACGCTTAAACATATATTGTAAATATAAACTACAAAACCTCACTAACTCATGAGGCCTGCAGTTATAGTTTGATAAAAAGGTTTTTAAGGATGTTTCCTGTCACAAATGTGCAACAATTAGCTATATGTCAACACAAAAGTGTCTTCATAATAATCATTTTATATGCTCACAAGATGAAAGCAGAATCAATCATTTCTTATGTCATTCATTTCCATTTTTTATGTAGCTGGCCTAGTGTGATTCCAGCCTTATAGAATTGCCTGTATTTTAATTTACCCCTTCAGAAACACAACGGGTTATTTTCTTATTGGCTCATTTCATTTGCTCAAGTCTGTATGCTTATGCCATTTCCCAGTCGTCTTGGCAGGGCTGCTGTTTGCATGCATTTGTGTGCACGAGTTAACCTATAAAAATCAGTCAGAGCTCTCCCTGATGTGAGCTGGGTATTAAACAGCGGAGGATCAGATTGAGTTTCCTCGTCGGCCGGAACTTAATCAGTCTGCTCGGCTGAAAAAAGCAAGCTTTTAACTGCCTATCTTCATGCCCTCATCTGTTTATAACAATGCTGATAATAGGCAGTGGAATGAGGGCTCTAAAAGTCAATGGAGTAATTTGATTGTGAACACATCCCTATTAAGTTGTATTGTTTGTACCCTGAGATGCGTTTCACAAAACTTCAAATGGTTCTGTGCTTTAAAACCAAGCAGAAAATGTGGAAATATTTCAGTAAATCTGGATGAAAATATTTTACATAAAATACAATTTTTGGCTTCATTTTCCATTCTTTTTTTTTCTTCAAACTTCTCACAGTAGTAGATACAATTCTTAAGAAGTGTCCTAGTTAATGACCCACTCAGTCATAAGCTCACCCTGACTATCTGTGGCTGTTGGCAGTCTTGGGGAAATGATTGGAAGATTAGGGCAATGATTGCTATAAAAGTTCTTATGTTTCCTGCCCGGGGAGGTTGCCCGAGTGTAAACACTACATGCACGCACACAAACACAGTTTCACTTGCTATCTCTTGAAAACATCCATCCTGTGAAAGGCTGAACCCCCCCTTCCCAGGATTTACCACCCAGAGATTATTGTGCTAAACCCTACTAAGATGGAGGCTGACCTGGCACTTTGTACAGTGGCTGCTGAAGAGGGCCAACAACTTCTTGTCGGCCTTTAACCTACTCAGTGTTAACTCTTTCAATCCAACCAGTGACCTATGGCCAGCTTATATAAGTGCGGTCCAACCGTAATTTCGACCATTTATTTCCAGCGTGGTGGAGTTTAATAGTTTTTGTAGTGTGACCCATGAGGTACCCATAATTACTACAGTTATATCCAGAAACTATATAATGCTTTTTTTCTTTTTCAAATTCCTAGATTTCACCTTTAGCTTTTGAAAAAATAATTAATACTATCATTTCTCTGTAATATCACACTGAATATTTATTGCATGTATTTGTATTAGAGAGTGTCACCGCAGGCTCTGACCTATAGATCTCAATTTATTTTTCAATTTTGTGATGTACCAATCTCTCTGTAAGATTAAAGTTAAAGCTAGGGTTGCATCAAAAGAATCCTATTAAAGTATGAAAACAATGTCTTATGTTGGTACCCTTTGTGGCCATCAGACAAGCTATCAGGTTAACACATGTTTAATAAAGTTTTTTAAATGGACTACCATTTAAAAAACTTAAAAAACATTTAGGAAGGTCAGACCATAATCTGGTTCTTCTCACATCCACCTACAAGCCCATCATTCAGCAGCAAGCAGTCATCACACAGACTATTAAAACTGGTCTAATGATGCTGAAGATGCTCTGAGAGGGTGCTTTGAGGCCACAGACTGGAATGTCCTCTGTGAACCACATGGAGAT
>JAOXYM010000007.1:10836632-10860136 GCA_028567055.1 Leptatherina wallacei | reverse complement strand
GGTGCCAAGATTTAAATGATATATCAGAGAATTGTTTAAGATTGGGAATAAAGTGCATAATATGTCTCCTTTAAACTAGTTTAAAAATCCTGAAATAGGGATTACAGTCAGAAAGAAAAAAAAATCGATAATAGAAATGTGATTCATTTACAGTGACCGTATCTACTCGTAGATTCAGCCTTGCATATTGTCGTCTCTCTGCTTACAGGTTGTCCTGCCCGATCACTGTACGGGCAGCTCTCATCGGTTCATATTAACGTTTTGATTAAATCATGTCAACTGTGTTATAGTCATATTTAGATTCATTCTGCCACTAATGTGATCAGTTCAGTTTAGTCTCTGCTTTGTAATATAGTGGAAGCTCCATGATGCCTCTCTGGTGAGCAGCCATCATACAAGCATTCATGTAATGAGATATTTTACCAACCAACGTGATTAATTCCTCAAAACTTGTTTTTACCCATCCAGACCTGATGCAAGCTCTAATTGATAATAATTATAATGGATTAGATTCATATAGTGTTTCTCTGGACACTCACAGACACTTTACATTGAATCCAGTTATTCATTCACACTTGGTGATGGTAAGCTACACGTGTAGCCACAGCTGCCCTGGGTCAGACTGACAGAAACATGGCTGCCAATGTGTGCCAACGGCCTCTCTGACCATCTCCGAACATTCATAAACCAGTGGTGCCGAGACTGGAGGCAAGGAGGGTGAAGTGTCTTGCCCAAGGACACAACGACAGTCGACTGGGGGGAAGCAGGATTCGAATCGCCAACCTTCCGGTTATTGGATGACCTGCTCTACCACCTGAGCCCCTGAACTAAAAAGTTCAAGTTAAAATAATAAAATAGTCTAAACTTCCTGCTAAATGTCTGTGCAACAAAAAAGAAGTTTTTCTTTTCTTTTGGGGAAATGAAGCAAGACCTATCTCACCTGTGTCAAGCAGACATTTTTGAAATGACACATTCACAATGGCCCATTCTGATTCAAGGACGTCTGGGTCAGGAAACTCGCTCAGCTCTGAATGATGGCGTACATTTTCACTGCTGACATGAAAAGGAGAAGAAGAAAACTTTTCTTTTACAGCAATAGCTTGGCTCTGTTCCCTGAACCAGGTGGTAGAAAGCTCCTTTATGATCAGTTAATGTACTGTCAGTGTTGGTGGAAGCTATCTGATGACACGGATGGATGCGTAATACTGAAAACTCTGCACGAACAGGTGTGTGTCACCTTGTATGAATGTGTTATGATGTTGACGGTAATATATTTTGAGGACTTTCCTCATTAGGAGCTCATCAAAGCCTTATTATTATTGTGTTGTCTGATTTCCTCTTTCATATTAGGATTTTGTTTTTTAATTACCTATGAAAGGCTGTTCTAAATCACCACTAAAAAAAACCCCACACTGCCTCATCTAGTCTATAAAGAGAAGAAGTAGGAATGGTAAAATGGCTCGGAGGGGAAATTGGTTGTGACACAAGGAACTGAATGGATTCCAGCGGGACTTCCTGAAGCTTTTAAAGATGTGGTGGAATTGGGTTTCAAACAGACCATGCCTAGAAATGGCTCTTCATATCTATGCTGGCAGCAAGGTTGAAAACCTGATATGTCTCCATCATTCTCTCAGCGCTTCCTCTCTCTCAGTTCCCCTCCCTTGTAGCCGTAGTAAGATCTGATCCAGGAGAAGATGAATGACTCGGTCATTAAGTGAAGAAGCGAGAGCTGTCTGGGCCTTATTTTACCCACACGTGAAATTAAATACAACCCATAAAAATAATTTTCACAAATAGGGGAAACGGATTTAAACCACGCACAGGTGCATGCGCTGTTAAATATGTTCAAGAGGCATGGTTTACTAACAGCTGTACCTCGACCACTTATTATAGCACCTTTTTTCATTACAGAAATGATTGTTAAGAAGCCAGGGATGAACATGACTTTTTTACAGCCACAACGTTTAATACTGCTGCCAGTTATCGCAACCATAAAGATGACAGGCGCCCTGAAACCAGTTGTTGAAACTTTACAGGAAAGGTGGTTTCTTTTCTTTTTTTCCCTTTAAACTAATACAGGTATAAAGCAGCCATCACACCTTTTTGTGCTTAGATGGATGTTGCACTTACAGATATGATAAATGAGCTAAAACTTAACTTAATCTGAGACATTCCTGGTGAATAAGGTAAAACGTGTAACTAAGAGGTTTCATCATATCGTATTAGCCTCACAGCAAGAAGGTTTGCTGGTTTGTACCTCGGCGTTGGCCTTTCTGGTGGAGTTTCCATATTCTTCCTGTACACGTGTTGGCTTTGTCCGGGTCCTCCAGCTTCTTCCCACGGTCGGAAAACATGTATGTGAGGTTAACTGATGTTTCTAAATTGAACCTAGCAGTGAAAGCAAGTATGAATGGTTGTCTTTTTTGTCTCTGTGTTGGCTCTGCGATGGACTTACGACTTGTCCAGGGTGTACCCCCTCCTTCCTTCTTATAGATTCAATGCAGCTTTATTCGTATAGCGTCATTTCACAACAAAGTCGGCTCAAGGCATTTTACAAACATAATCAATTCAAGCCAATTCATTGCCATCCAATTAAAACACATGCACATTAGTCCAACTTCTAATAACTGTTCAGACAAGCCAATTTATAGAAAAAATAATTGAAAAGAACAACAGATTGCATTGAATCTTGTAGGATCGATAGCAGCTGGAATAGGCTCCTGGGTAGGGATGGGTGGATGGATGGAGCTCTTATATTAAGGCTATTATTTTATGTGTTGCAAGTTTTCTGTAACTGCATATGCAAATTAGCTGTGATGCAGCCAGTGTCTGCAGTCTCGGCTTCATGAAAGCGAGCATGTCATGTCTTAACATGTCAAGGTCTTGAAAGCATTAGTAAACTGTTTAAAAAAAGAAATTATTATTATTTCCCCTCTGCTCACTAATAAAAACATTGTCGTGTTATGAAAGGTTGTACATGAAATGCAAGCTCAATGAAATAAAGAAAAAATCCTATAAAACATTTCAGGAAGAGGCCTGGACATTCTGCATGGGTTATAATGCGTTTTATGGATTTCTCTTAAATCAGATAAATGATTTATGCAAAAACTGCCATCTTTATCTTCTCCATGTGAGCTCCACATGCTCCCGTTGGTCAGTGTCATGGAAACATGTCAGAATGTAAAGATTTGCTGTCAGTTTTCCTCAAACTTATCACACACCATCTAAAGACGATTTCAAAAATTTTCTTCCATGTATTGAACAAACTGTCCCTCTGCCTTTTTTAAGCCTCAAATTTAAATAAAAAAAAAAATCATTTAATTTTTTCAATCAGAGAAATATTATTGGTGCGAACAGTTTAAATTTCCCATCAGAAAGGTTGCCAGCTTAGTTTTACTCACAAGTTCATGTAAATTGAACACATTAATTTTAACAGACAAGGCAGTAAATATGTTTAATTTTTATCTACAGTTTCAATGAAACCCTTCTGTGTGGAGCAAACTTGCTAACTTTATTAACCCTGTACTTCTTTCACTTCCCCCCCATTCTTTGTGCTGAGTGCCGATTTCTAGGATTTTAATTTTAGTCATCGGTCACATTTCTGATCATCTGTTTTGTAGGTTTAAAAAAAAAAAAACGAAACCAAAAATCTGAATGGAAACAACTCATATCAGCAACCGGGTTAGCAGAATGATGTCAGTCTCATCATTTTTGTTTGTGACATGCCGAGAAAGGAAAAAAAAGAAAAAGGTTTGTACTGTTCAAACAATTTCTTTGCAGGCAAAGTCAGCTGAGAGACTCATCTTCTGACAGCTGACTCAGTCTGGTGATCATTTATTCTCTAATTGAGCAACTGTAAAAGTTCAGTCCAACCCTAATCCTATCACACACTCCCCAACACACCAAAGACCTCTTCATAGCTCTGGTGTGGCTTTAATGACCTGTTGCTGTTTTGTTTTGGGTTTTTTCCCCCAATATATTACCAACAAAGTTCTGCAAAGTTTCTTGTTTTTTCTTCTTTTATTTTAAAGCTACAGTTCAATTTTAATTAAGATAAATAACCAATAAGTCATTTACTGGCACCTGTCTGCCTCTGAAAACAATCTACTATTACATTTTAAAAAAGAAAGTTAAACATAATATTTTATTAGATTAAATCTCAGAATCTCTTCTAATATAAAACATAAAGTCAGCTGATTCTACTCCATAAAATAACAATGATAAGCCGTCTTGGTTATCTATGCTCAGGCTGTGAGACTTAGATATATTAAAAGACAATCTGAGCAACAATTTCTGCAATTAATGAGCATTTACCAGGCTGCACTATGGGAAGCGTAGAATTCAAAATTTCTGACTGATAACACTTAATGAGTTCAACACGGCAAGGTAGAATAACTGATAAAGTTCAGGCAATTACTTTGCAAGGAAAAGAGTTCTTATGTCTAATCCTTCAAACAAGTGCTGCTTGTCATTATATCCTAACCACATTCAAACCAACAGTCAAGCAAATCATTGGCTAAACAAAAAGTGTAGATTTAAAAATGAAAAACAGTTCAAATATGTATTTGACACCACAGTCAGTATAGATCAAGTGCAATTAAAATGTATAAACCAATTCTCATTTACAATGACAGCCGTGGCTAGAGGCAACAATAAAAAAACAAATTTCTTTTTATTAACTATTATATGAGAGAGCAGATCAGAGGCGCATGCACAGAATGAACATGCCCACAGATAATAAGCAGACAAAAATCTCCCAGGGGATTACCACTTCAGATTTTCCAGTGAATGTTTATTTCATTATGTTTTTATCTGTTTCTGTTTTTTTTTAAAATAGAAACGGATTTAAAATAGAGAAAATTAGACATCTGAAAACTTGCAATCATCACATTTAGACTGAAAACTGTAAATTAGGTGAGTAATTTCTGCTGTGATGGGAACATTTGGTATCCACACCTAACCACAACATCAACACACATACATAGGAACACATATTCCACCTTCTCACTCATTTGTAACTGTAGCAGGAAGTGAGTCGTACGCTGGAATGCAGGCCGTCGTCTACGCACCACATTACACAGAGAGAGGGAGGGAAAAAGAGTAAAAGGGGCAGAGCCATTGGCCATAAGCTGATCCATGCACACTTTCAGAGCCACACACTCCCGTCTCTCACACACAAATCTCAGACAGCAGCACTGGAATGTGTGCAGGACGATATGCCGCAGTCACAGCAAAGTCTCGAGATTTGGAATGTGTTTGTCGGACTTTCTCTGGACTAACAGAAGGGATATTTTAGAAGGAACGATCCTCTTATCTTATCAGGTGGCTGCGTCACTCTGGGAGCAGTTTGGCGAGTCGGGGGTGAGTGATAAGTCTACAGCAGCTGCTGCTACTGCTGCCTTCCTCCACCCAAATACACAAGTAGGGGGGCTTTGCAAAGACACTCCAGAGTTTTTGGTTGTAACTTAAAAGTTTGGCTTGTCTCCAGGCCCGGAGCTGGTTGCTGTAAAGCCGTCAAGTCTGGAATGTGAAACATGACTTTGATGTTATTTTGGATTCGTCATTGTTTGGAGTGCATTGTCAGTAACGGGTGTGTACGCTTCATGTTTGGAGGGTTAGATACAAATCTTTTTGGCTACTGTGAAACCAAAACAAAGACAGAACTCTTTCTGGGGAGAAACTGTGCTGGAAATAAATGACACGCTGCAGTAACGACTGATGGTTGTGTCATGAAAAAAAGTTGGGAGCAGCTTGCAGAGTCATATTTGCTCTCTAAACATGCCTCTTCTGTGCCCTCTTAATTTTGCCATCACAATGTCAGTGAAGTTGTATTTTGGGAAGCAAAAGTCACGAGTCATTCGCACATTCTTGACTGCGGTGTCAGCTGCTATTTCAGAGGTGGCAGGGCAAAGGTTTGAGGTATGTCTGTGGTGTCACCATGCTGTCACTCTAAGGAATTGTGTTCAGCTTCGCAAGGTGGTTGGATGGTCAGCTGCAGCCCTGATAGGATGCTGGTGAGAGCCTCAAACCAGAATGCGGTTTTCATTGACTTAAAAATTGTAGCCCAACACTCGGGAGACTCCAGTCATTCTCCCTTCACTTGACACCTCCCCTCCCTCTTTCTCTGTGCTGGATCTAAAGTCTTGCATAACCAGGGAGTTAAATCTTTGTCCTTCTTAAGGTTATTGTGGCTTAAAAAAATCTGGTGTGCCCCATTTTACTACTTCATAATATGGTCTACCAGAGTAGGGTGCAGATTAATTGTTTCACTGGTTCACACAGATGACCGATTGGATCTGAGGCTATGGTGGTGGGCTTGACAGAGCGAAAGGCTGGTGATGCATGTGGAATGACATTCCAGATGCCCAAGATTGTTGTATAACTGAGGGGAATGCAAGGCCACCGAAGCAAGGGACATGTCAGTCAATCAACGGGGAAAGAGCCTCAGGCTTTGATTTGAAACCGAGATACCGGCTGCTGCTGGAAAACCAGCTGTAATGTCTAATGAAAGAGCAGATGCAACAAAAGATCTGCTTTTTTAATGTTTTTAATTATTCAGCTGAGGAAATAAAGTCTAAATGATTTATTTAAAATGTCTAAAACCAATTGAAATTGACAGCTTGTGATATGGGATGAAGGGCTAAAGATGGGAACAATGTCAGACTTTTGACTTTACGCTGCCGTATGATTGTACGATTGCCCTTCTATGGTCTAATGGGATTTAGTAACTTAAAAGCCATGCTTTTGATGATGCCAAGCATGCATATATGGTTCTGAAGATCCAGTAAGTCAAGGTGTCCTTCAGTATTTGCAATATTAGACGCAATCAGCAAATGATCTGTGATCATTGATTTCACCAGGTGACTGTATGCTATGAAATCAGACTGAGATCAAACTAATAGAGCGTGTTGGATAGATTTGAACAAATAGTTTATTATTATACTGTATATATTCAATATTCAAGTCTCTCTTTTGCAGCAAAATAGATCCATAAAAGAGATTTTATTAAAAAAAGCCAAAACAGATGGTCATGAGTGTCATGAACAATTTTAGTTAAATCTTTTCTAATACAGTGCATTTTTTAAAGGATTATTCACTAAATTCTCCCTGAATACACAATAATCCGAAGCACAGTTTCTCAGTAATTGTTTATAAAATTAAACATTTACACAGATAAGTGTTGCCACCTTTTTTGGACAGAAGTAGGAGTGATGATCTTTGCTTTGTGCTATGGTCGGATAAGAATAGCATACCTGTACTAGAATCTGGGCTATTGCTTCTGTTATTGTATCCTTTTATTAGGTTTGGTAAATTTGCCAGCCAGCACACATACTAGTTCCCAGCAAAGAAAACAAAAAGTGTAACCTGAATTCTTCAATGTTGAATTATTCAAAGTAAGCTCTCTGTGTATAAACTTCAGCATCATTAGAAGCACCAACTGACCTGTCCCTGTCTTGTTAGCGGTGACAGGTAGAATTGGTTTTTAATTAAAATATACTCTACCTGTTACCTAATATAGGTTATGCATTCCCATGGTCTTGTACTTTCATTACTAGTCCTTGAGTACTGAGAGCTTTAATCTCCAAACAAGATACTTTTGTGTTGGAATAAACCCGCCTACCCCCACTCTGCACCACATAATCCCTTCTTTAATATCTCACATTGCCAGTGGTATTTGCCTCCTGTAAAATGGAGGATTGGATTACTAATGTCAGGAATGTAATGGAGGAGCATGATTGAACATGTCACTTTCCTGTTTGCGTTTGGTGGCCTAATGTTTTGTAATGCATATACGGGTAGAAACTGTTCCTTTTTTTCCACAGCAGAATAAGCCAAGAGAGGCTCACCAGGATCAGTGCTGGTAGCAATTCCAAACGTCCATAAGACCAGATCAAAAGCACTCATCCGTTCCTCTGAAGCTGCTGCCCAGCTGACAAATCATCTTTGCTGGAAAGTAGTTGCAAAAGAATTACAGCATTTGTCTTTTGCCATGAAAGGGAGTGAAAAACACTGAGTAAGCTCTCCGTATAGCTGTTTTGCCCTGTGGTGGAATTCAGGCTTGTTTGTCAGGGATACAAGCAGAGTTACAACAGCATTAAACAGAAGCTCAGGCAATGCAAACGGCAACAATCAGCATTAACCCCCTCGCAGCCTCACAGATCTCACAGGCTATTCTTCTCAGCTTGAGTTTAACAGTGGAACAACTTTACTTTAATCTTGAAGTTGACAAATTGGTCAAATGAAACTGCAGCTTTGGCAGAAGAACAACAGAACAGCTGACAAAAGGGGAAAGAGAAACAAAAATTCTATGAAAAAAGGTGTCAGAGAAAGGAAAAGAACAGCAAAGCCAGCTACATTGACTCATTATAGTATTTGCTTTTTCCCCAAAGTGGCTGGTGTAGTTGGCCAGTGTTTACTTCTCAACCTGACCAAGCCATGCTGCATCTAACATGTAGACACAAGCACAGGGCTCCAAAGCATTTAGGCTGTGCTGAGCCTGAGGTCTGCCCCCGTCAGGGTGATTGATGAAAGCTGCCACTTCTATAGCTTCAGAGCAGGTAGCCACACACCACTACTCACTGCTCACTTCATCTCTGGCCACCAAGGAGAACTTTCACACCAGAGGCCTGTAGTACAAAGCTGGACTTTCCCTTATCGAGGTAACTTCGGGTAAACCCGGGGTTTTCCGTACTATGAAGCTGGTTTACTTCTTGTCTCGATGTATCACTGCGATGTAACTGATGCCGAACAGCTAACCTGGTCCGGAGCAGGTTAAGTTCTGGATAAGAGATCAACTAGTATGAAAGCACCGCCCCCTGACCAATCAGCTCTCTTAGAAAAAGTCCTGCCCTTCTCTTTAGAAGATCCCGATGACGTTGGCGCGGCAGATCATGAGAGGAAGGCTTAGGAGAGAAAGAGTTTTTAGAGATATGTAAACCTTTTGATGAAGAAATAAAGCCTTCACTGGCCGCTTTGAAGCATGTTTTTTTCTTGTTCTTGACTTGTTCCCAAGTCCGTTTAGCCCCACTAGGGTTTCATCTGAAATGTCGAGGTTAATAATATCCTAATAATCACATATGACAAAACTGCAGAACCATGAATTTATGAAACGTACAACTCGTGCGGTCAGGGGGTTAATATTCCAAAAAACACGGGGGTGCTGAGCCTCTGAAGAACTCACTGGAAACAAATCTGCAATCTTTTCTATATATTTTATATATTTAAAGAAAAGATTGCAGATTTTTTTTGAACGAGAAACCCTGAATAAATTAACTAACTTTAAAAAATCTAATTTACTTAAGTCAACCATTTCAATACCCATTAATTGCTACAGACAAATCATCCCCAAAAAGGAAGATGCTATGAATTGGCTGGATTAATCCAAATGATCAATTCTTAAAATTGTAGCTGATTGATCATCAACTTTTTTCTTAAGCAAATTCTTTTACCTCCAGCTTCCAAGAAACCCTTTGGGTATTAATATAGAAAAATGAACCCCTTTGAGCTGTTAAACTTTAGTTCTTTTAATCTAAATATTGCAACACAACATAAGGCCGATGTAGAAACTCAACAGTGGTCTGTTCTTGTAGTCGCTTGAGTTTATCTTGCAAAACAATAAGCAAACAAACGAGACGTAGGTCACATTTGAAATGAAAGATGTTAAAAATAACAAACAAGGGAGCCCTTGTGTCTCCGCATGGAGGTCGTATGCTGGACAAAGGCGGCATTCTTCCACTGACCCACTCCTTGGATTTGCTCGTGCTCAGAATTTCCATGGCGGCGAGCCGTCTTTAAGACATTTTTGGTCTTTGCTGCTTTTAATATTTCCCTGCTTCCCCTCCTCAGTAGGAGCCGGGCATACTGTACAAATTGTGACGTCAGGAGGGTGGACTTTTCCAGTGGAGGGTGTTTCCTCTCTGAAACTGAAAGGAGGAGCTGTCCATTCACTACTGCCCTGTGTCAGATTAGAAATGGAAATTCCATACTTCGTATTTAACGCTAGGCAGAGAGTTGACTAGAAGCTTCCAAAAACCTTTGTCTTTGAGCGTTTTTGGTTGCCTGCAAGAAAGTGGAAGATTAACCTAAACACACTTTAGTATGTACAGATGGTGCAAGCTAAAACACAACCAGGACTGAGCTCTACTGGTTTCAGGTAAACTAACCTCTAAACTTTCTCTTCATCTTTCCATCTAGTTTTGGGAAGCGATCAGCCGGCAGCCTGCGACGTGGATGTGAGTGCATCGTCCTTGAACCCTCAGAAATGATTGTGGTGAGTTCAATTTTTTTAAATGTTAGAATAATGTCATGCATGCAAATATTCCCAGCTAATATAAAAAAAAAAAGTGATATTAAATTATATTTTGGACAAAAAGCTTTCCTTGGTTAAAGCTACAGAAAAATGGAGAGAAAAAGCTAAATGCAAACCTCAAACACTGTATAAGTCCTCTAACATGTTGCGTCATGTTGAAATGGATTACACTTAAAGTCCTTCCACCTCTGAGCTCTGGTTTTAAACTCCACTTCCTTTTTCTGTAATAACAATTGCACAATTTCATCATCCTGTGCTTCATGATTAAAGAGAAATCCTAAAGTGAAGTTTCGGTTTGGTTATCTGTGATGTTAGATTTGTTTATAATTTCAGTACCCGTGATCACCAATTCGATTATGATGTAAAATAACGTCATTAATAGATCTGTGTTAGTGCCTGTTATTGACTTTCATTGAAATTTATTGTGTCATTTTCAGCAATATGGTAGAAAATCTGGTCCAGGTTTCTCTCCAATCAAGTGACTGCTAAAAGTAAAAGAGTTGAGAACAATTAAAATTTTTCTAAAGTGGAACACAGAGACCAAGTTGGCAGCACCAGACAATAATCAGTCAAACAGAAGCTCTCTGAGGCCTGAATGTCCTGCTTCTGTTTATTCAGGGAGGTCCATACTTGGAGTCTAGATAAATTGCAGGCTATATAAGTGCCGAAAGTAATAAATATTTTCTTTATGCTGATTCTTTTCTTCCAAAAAGCTCTTCTTTGTTCCATTGTCTCTCAACCATCAACCCCAGAACCTTGAAAGTTTCAGTTTACTCTCGCATCAGATTGGAAAGAAAAGCTGCCGACAGTTTTCGTTTCCATACACCAAGTATGTAATCTGAGAAAACTTCAGTTAAAATTGAGCAAGTATTTCTTATAAACAATATATAATGATATAGAACAAAGAGAATATACCTTTTAAATACATTGCCCCTTAGAACTACAGTATGAAGAGAAACTGTTGCTGCTTTCATGACATGTCATAAAAAAAAGTATTAGATATTTCTGATCTGTCTTTAAAAAAGAAAAAACATGACTTTGAAAAATAAGGAAATGAAACTTGGAAAACAGGCATCAAGGCACACGAAAAACAGCATAAATGCATCAAGAATTCAGCTGCTAGCCAGTAGCTGGTGTGTAAACGGGCAGAAAAACAAAACTGTGCAAATAGCTTCCCCTTCTTTTAACACTGCATTTTGGCTGCAAACTGAACATATATCCAAAACATAAATATCAGTAATAGTTTGGTTTTAGATTATGGTTTTGCCACCTTTAAATCCCACACGTACAAGCACACACCCACAGATACAAATCCACCCAACTGTCATTTTTTAAAGGAAGACATCATACATGACCCACATCTTGTCAGCGTGTAAAATAACAACCAGTTAGCATTGCTGCAGTCACATCACATCTCCTTTTTTATTTGCTATAATTGGTGTGTCTCCATGAGGGGAGGGGGGGTGTTTCTGTTAACTGAACTCCTATCAGAACAGAACCCCTTCAATAATAATAATACCCTCTGTTCTGGCCTTACCCCCTTTTTGTGATTATAGGTGCCAAACCGCTCTGTAATTACTGAGAGAAGACTTTGTGCTGCCTGAGCAGAAATATATAGGGATAAGCCCCCCTGCTGCAAGTTTGAAGCACACACAGAGAGATTCATACCTGCACTTTCTAACACGATCAGAGAAACGAACACGTCTGCACCGTATACAGACACACACACACACACACACACACACACACACTCACACACCTGCATGCTCACATTGCTCCCAGATTTGCAATTAGACACAGTCACAATTTTATGCTCTCACTCGCACAGAAATCTGCCGCCGTTGTCATGGCAGCAGTTGGTAAGGCAGAGAAAGATTTTTAGTAGAGTAATCCCAAAGGCTGAGCGCCGTGGAAATGTTAACCCACAGTGGAAGTAGCAAGAGGGATGAGGAGGAATGGACCCTAAACGTTAAGAAAGAAAAAAATCACATACTTCTTTCCATCAAGACCCACAGCTGCCTCGCATTGAATAGTGTAGGAAACTGTAGAATATGACTGATTGCTATGTTGAAGGAACATCCTGTTCCCGGTTTCACATGGAAAATGTTTGGCTTTTTTCCCCTTTTCCCAGTTTATATAAAATGTGAACATGGATTCTGTACTTTTAAACATATTGTTTAACTGAGTTGGATGTTTTTATTAGACAGGGTTGAGTATCTGTTTCTGCTTTCATATCTAATTCAGTCAGACTCCATCCACGTTTATCTACACCTGTCGGTCACGTTCAGCCCATTGCTGCTTTCTCCAGCTCTCTCTCAGGCCTCCGCCTTCCACTTTCTGTCTCTCTATTTGTGTTGTGAGCACCCTTTGACGTAGGTGTGCATCGTGTAGCCCACACATGCACTTCTATTTTTACTCAATGAGGGCAGGAGGCAGGGAGGAGGAGGAGGCGGAGGAGGCGGAAGATTTTTTTTTTTTCATTGCGGGGGGTGTGGATGAAGACGAAAGTAGTCACTCCCCTGCTCTGTTTCCCTTCCTTCCCATCGCATCCAGGTGGACTATATGGATGAAAATGAAGAGTACTTTCAGCGGCAAGCCTCGCACAGACAGTCCCGGCGGCGCTTTCGGAAGATCAACCAGAAAGGGGAGAGGCAGACAATCATCGACACTGTGGATCCATACCCGACCGGAAAGCCGCCCATAGCCCGGGGATACCACACGGTGAGTTGCATCCTGCGCTGCAGTTTTGTGTTTACCCTCGCTGTGGCGGATCGCTGTGCGCTCCAGCGGTGCTTTGTTGCAGTGTTTAACTCCGTTTGTGTCTCGAGCTCCTTCTTCAGAATCTGTTGTGCATCCCCGCTTCGGATCACAGCTAAAAACTTGAGCTCTGTCGTGTCAACCTCTCTGTTTGCTACCTTTAGCTGCACCTTGGTTATAGATTGCTGTGCTGTGATGTTTTGTTTCCTTGGGAAGTGCCCCCCTGTCTCCACAGGATGCACTTTGAACCCATTTTCCTGAACCACCTGTTCTCCTTGTAGTGTTTGTTGTTTCTCTCTTCTTTGTTGGATTAGAGTTGCTGCACTTTGTGCAACTTTTAGAGACCCGTCTGGCTTCTAGCTGTCACTCAATCATCTCTTTACTAAATGCAGTTTTGTTATTTGTGTTCAGCTCAGTTTGTCTCTGATTTCTTGGACTCCTTTTTGCCTCTGATTGTCAAAACGTTTTTTTCTATTCACGTTCTTGGACCCCACGTTCACACAGCCCAGTTGAATGGTACTCTTAAGGCAACTTGAAGCGTAAATAAGAATTGACTGAATATTTAGATAATATGAGCTGAGTGAGTCATTGAAACCCAACACTGTATTGTCATTTTACCAAGTAAGTTTGTAGAACGTTGGCAAACCATTTAAGAATCACCTGAATGTGTCACTTGTACACATTTGTAGTCTTTTTGCATGTTTTAGACATTATCACTTCGGGCTAAATACAGTGTTTAAAAAGCTACGATGTGCAGTTAAAAAGATGGAGATTACCAGACATCTGCAGCCCACCTCTCCAGCTTGAAGCTGCCTGAATATTTGACCCTCCTGTTAGTGGTTAAGAGGAATTTTTGGTATTGCAGGTGCAAAGTGTTGACGAAGGAAAAGAAAAAAGACAAAATCTCCAGTTCTGTTTTATTGATTTAGATTTTTTTCTCTGCCCGTTTTGACTCCAACTACTTATTAAAGAACGACTGACAAAGCGTAAGTCCTGTAAAAGAAATGTCACAATTTTGTCACCGTTTGGACTTTTTGCTGCAAGTGAGATAAAGTGGAAATTTTGTTTCCTATTCTGACTTCTTTTTTTTTCAAGATCTGTTCCAGACACAGGAACATATTAAGTACAGAGGGGTTAGTTCCCTGTTGTGTTGCACCCGGCCTTTTCCCCTCTGAGCTTTCTTTTCCTGGGAAGAAGAAGAAAAGTAAAATACCCAGCATGCAGTTTCTACGTACAGTTTCCTGTTCTCTACAGTTTCACTGCATTCCCCTCATTCCCAAGGCTCCCTCGGGTTTTCTGTCAGCTTATCCATTTTTTTTTTCTTAAAGCACCATGAAACAATCACTCTTAAAAAGGGAAAACATGGCCAACGTCATCTCCCCCCTCCCTCCATCCTGCCCCACCTTGCTCTCTAAATGCAGACACACTGTGTTTTTATTCACAAGACTGCACTGAACTTTCTCATGGCCCAACATCTCCTGACATGCACTCAACTCTTCTCGCTCCAGTACTGCTCCTGTGGGAGGGATGGAGCCGGTGCCATGGCAACCAGCAGTCCCAAATGGGCTGTGCTCGAGTGCACTTAGAAGTACAGTAGGGAAGGGAGCTAACTTAACAAGAGTGCAGTTGGTTGCTGCTGCTGCTGCTGCTGCTGACAGAGGGGTGGAGGGAACAGAGTGACAGAGAAGCTGAATCTGGGGGATGCTAAGCTGACGTAGCAAGCTAATCTCCTGCGTTTAGAATGCCAGACACAACTCAGATTTCCCTTCCTTTCCCCCCAAGGCACATTTATGATGTGAAAAATGCAGCGAGAAGATTCTTGGGAATGAAGAAAAGAAATATCTCCAACAGACAAGATTATTATTTAGCTAAGTCACTGTTATGAAGGTGAATCCAAAAACTTTAGCCTGACATATTCACAGAAATGCACAAATGAAAGTTCCATTTCCACATACCTCAGATGCATCTAAACAGACTTACTTAAGTCAATCAGTGCAACAATACATGTAGCACACCTCTGTCTAGTTCAATGGTAAATCACAGTCCAGGATAGATGCTTGTGATTGGTTTGACCGGGGCGAAGACAAGCGGGAATATTCATCATCTGCCATACGAGGCTCCTGATCTTTTACGAGTCTGTGATGGTCAACGCTATCCACTGTGCTGTTGCATGCTGGGGGTAGCAGACTGATGGTAGCCAATGCTAGCAGGCTCAATAAACTGTTCCAAATTAAGAAAAAAATTGGAAAACACCTGATACCCACTCCACAATGTGCAGTCAGTCATAGGAGCTCAATCAGCAACAGACTTGTTCTATCCCCACCCACCAAACACCACAAGGAATCATTCCTGCCTGTACAACTCTACCCTCAGTGACTAATATTTGAAAAGGTATTATACACATACAACTGTACATATTCAATATATTTTATCCAAACAAGCATTTTACAACTCATTATTTTGTAACTTCCCCTTTTTATCTTAAATACAGATCTGTTACAAAATAATTTCCCTTTAGGCATTAAGAAAGAATCTCTGACTCGAAGTATAAACAAAAAAACACCCAATTTTCACATTTCAGAATGTGATTTCATTCTGAAATTTCATATGATTTTTTTCAGCTGATTCAGATGTACTGTAGATGCAAAATGAGCGTTGTGAAATAATAGCAAATTACATTTGATCGTGGATAAAAACAACTGTCAAATCGGACTGAGAGAAGTTCGTAGATTACCATTGTCATGATCTTGCTACCAAAAACAGCCAGAATATTTCTAACTATGTTTGGATGGTCATCCTGCAGTGGGACTTCTGCCTATAAATACATGCTGATCAGCATAACACTGATACTATTTTTAAAAACCAAAACAAACCTATACAGTGCTAAAACAGTCTGCACACACCAAACATGTAGCCAAGTTCATCAGATGCCTTTACACACACAAGGTTCTTTAGTCATTACTTCCCAATCTCCCCAAAAATGCTCTGTTTAACTTAAACTAAACCTATTATTAGGTTTGTGTGCTGTTGTTTAACTAAACAAAGTACTTGACATAGACTTTATATCAAGGGAAAAATGACAGTGACAATTTTTTATCCTTTATGGAACAACAGCATCTAGGCAAATTATTGAAAGACTAACTGATATTGAAAAATCCAACATTAAGGTTTTATTCTAAGTTAGACTGTATTTGGATGCTGATTATTAATATATATTGTATATTTGACCATCCAAGGCAAGACATTACTTGAAACCTGAACAAGTACAATGGGATATCCTATACAGATGCTAGCCACCATCCTTGGTGCTGCATTAGACCCTGAAATGGTGAAAGCTTCAGCAGCAGGTGCAGCAGCAGCAGCCTTTATTTCAAGTGAGAGATTTTTTTATAACTCCGAGGTCACAGAGTGCCAACAAACAGTTGTATGAGCGACTCCCGTCCCTAAGCAACACTGAACGTGTGCAGTCATTGTTAGCTGCTCTGGAGAGTGCCAGCTTAACAGCTGAAATATAAAACTAATGGCAACCCAGTATTAGAAGTCCCAGTGGGGGTGCTCACACAGACACAGACATACTGTACACACACAAGTCACCACAGTTTGATGCAGCGCTGTTATCTCTTTGAAGGGAACTTTATTTGACTTTCAAGGTTTGAACAGTTCAAGCATAATGCAAGACATTTCACTTAACAAGTTCATGCAGAGTCTGGCTTCAGAGCGGTGTTCATGCAGGTTTATTTATTTTGACCTGTCTGGACAATTACCATCACTTTGAAGACTAAAGTGGGATTAACATTAGCATCCATTAGCTGATGAAGTTTACTTAAATAATGCATTTCATAGAGTTCAATACAGCATGTTGTGTGCTATAAATCCAGATTAAGTAGGGCGATGGAATTATATGCTTATTTTTTAATCTTTGTAGGTCTGCCAGCAATTTAATGTATTGCTAGATTATTGATCTTTGTGTGTCTCTTTCAAAGCTCGCAGAACTTTAAAACCGCTTTTTGATAGATGAAGGTCATTTGAGGGCCCTATTTTTTTAAATTCAGTATTGAAGTAGCCATCGAAAAAAAAAAAATCCAGATTAGCCATCATTTGTTGCTCTGTCCATTAGGAAGGCTGTTATATTGCAGAAGCGATTTGTCTGGTTCATATCATTTATAGCAGATCAAAGAAATTTGTGGATGTTCGATCTATTATATGTGTGCAAGTGGGCAATATTTCAGCATGAATGAATTACAAGCAAACTCCTGTCTTTTGCTCACAATAAGTCCATTACAGTGATGCTACTTGTGCTAATGCTAACTGTTTCACTATTTGGAATATCCCGATGGTGAGAGATGCAAGTTTTGGCTTCACCTCTAACGCTGTTTTAGTTTTGTTATCAGACACCTTCTCCAAAGCTATTTTTTTCTTACCCTTTTGGTTAACGTTAAAAAGATTTGATTTAAGGAACGATGTAAAACATAACTCTTCTTTATATCTCCTTGTACCTAAAGGGAGTTATTCTGTTCACACCAATTTAATGTGAGGGAAATCAAATCTTATGCAGTCAACAGTCTTATCTAAATCTTTAAAAGGAGCACAGCGGAGGTCTCGGCATACATTTGTTGTTTGCCATCATTAGAGACAAAACCGGCGATTCTGGGATATTTGAGGATGAAGATAAATATATAAGCTATATTTCTGTTTCCATGGATAAATGACAGCAGTGAAAGAGGGCAGTGTTTAGGATTCAACACATGCCTCCTGTGTGCTAGAGCTGTGAGTTGACACTTGTGTGCTTTGTTCAGAATGACAGACACACACAGATACATACACACACACACACACACACACACACACACACTCTTGATCTTTTTATATTCCCGTTCGCAAAGGCTCATAATCTCCATTTCTTAGTCGCTCTCCATTTTGCACCTTATCTCACACGTACAATCTCTTTCGCTAATATAAACAGCCATTTGAGCTGTCGACCTGACACACACACACACACACATATACACACACACGCACAGATTTCCTCTCTGATTTCTCACTCAGCCTCTCACTTAAGGTCTCTGTGCAGATTCTGTGTGTCACTCACTGCAGAGAAATGTCGACATGGCTGCTGTTGAGGCCTCATGTTTGCTGAGCGCTACATTGCAGACTGTATCCATCACACTTTTCTGCAGTTCTTCTTTGCTTTCCCTGTCATCCCTTTCTTTAATTTGTGCATAACATTTTAATGTTGTGTGTAAATAGTTGCCCATGCAAATTGTGAATGTGATTTGATTGATGAAAAGCATTTTACAATCCAGTGACCACAGCAAGTATAGTAAATGCTAATAATAATAGCTTTTGGATCCTCCTCCTCAGCCAGCAGCGGTGCCTCATCTTTATATTTTTGGATGTCCGGTTTACTTGTAAACATTCTCCATAGAAAGACCAGCATCGTCGGCTTTTGATTGACACCTTACTTGAGCCTGGAGGAGCTCCCATGTTGTGTCCACAGGCTCTAATGTCCAACAACTACATATACTTGTAGAAGAACTTACATAAAACATTTACTTCTTGGGCTTCTATTTTCACATTTAAGCAAAGATCGGGTAGATTGTTGTCTTACGGCATCCACAGGCATCTGTTTACCAAAACTGTTGGACCAAAGAAATAGTTATGTTCGATCTGTAACTGTAACATACTAAAATCCACCCTTTCTTTTTTTTTATCTTAGGCATGTTTTTCCAGAGTTTTAAGCAGTTAAACTCCTCCTCAGCCCCATCACACCCTAAACTCCCCCAAAAGATGAGTAATCGTCTATCTGTGGGTTTACTTGGTGGCCTCCAGAACATTCATGGCCCTAAACAGATGCTCTATAATTACACAAGCAGCAGGAGGCAAAATATCGATGCTCCTTTTCTTACATCCAGGCGTCCTGGTGGTTGGTGAGGTTGCCCGTTAATCAGAGGGCTTCAGATTTAAACCCTGTAACATCCACTGCTCCGATCAACAGTCATGTGCTCTGTGAGCGAGCGCCCCTCACCGTGACATCGCTCACTCAGTTGTCGACTAGGTTTTGATTGCTATAAAACATATATGGACAAAGCATTATAACAGATAAGGATGTTTTCTGGTGTCCTCTGGAAATCATTTAACATTATGTGCCTCTGAGTTGTAGTGTGTGTGTGTGTGTGTGTGATTGCTGTGCAGAAACATTTTGCCTCTTGTGAACTACTGCCTCACTCTGTTAATGTACCTGTCACAAGGGCTGGAAGATTTATTGATTTTCTGTTAAATTTGCTATTTGAAATGTAGTTTCCAACTTTTTCAGACATTTGGGGAATGATTTTATTGGCTCTTGTGTTACGGGTTGGGTGAGAAGGTGTGATTTATGCTTGTCCAGCACTCACGAAGCCGAGTCCACCGGTCCGGTTAGTTTAATGTGCATAAACGCTGGAAATGAATGAGACAGCCAGCTCTATTCCAAGAGATCAGATCCAGGAACCAACATCTTTGAAGGACACTAATTAGTACCACACTGAATGTCTTGTTTGTTTAATCCCTGCAGTAACACAGGTGCAAGTCACAATATATCAATTAGAGAGATCCATGTTTCCAGTGTTTTTACAAGGCTTATCTAGATTAGCCTTAGCTGTCTCCAGCTAATCAGCTGTAGCTTCATATTTATGAAACAGGCTTGAGCGTATAACTGTTTCCTCTTAATTCTGTCTGTAAGGCTTGCTAAGCATAAGCCAGCCATGGGCCGATTGCATTTACCTTCATGTTTCATCTCCTTTCAGATAGACTTTGCCAGCGTCATCCTCAAGGCTGCACACAGTATGCCTAATTGACTCATGTAGAAGGAGGGTACGTTTGTAGCATTGACCAATAAAAGTATGTTGCAACTTATGTCGACCAACAGCCCGCAGTTTCTGAAAATAATTAAACTGAAGACGCAAATGCTGAATTGGTCATAAAAATTGTAATTGGATGTTTCCTCTGAATCTCGAGAGACAGAGGGGAGGCTGTATGCTCTACCACAGGAATAAATAGAGCTTGGTCTCGTGTCTTAGAGGTAAACATTCCACAAATCTCAAAGTTAATTTAGAAAAGATTTTTTTTTAACTCTTGGCTCCTTTTTAATTAGATTTGTATTGTCTGCTTAGATGTTGGCATTTTCCTTTGAAGTGATCCGCTCACTAATCTGCTGGCATGCTGAATGGAAAAAAGTGCGTTCATGTTGGAATAATAATTCAGGTGTATGTGGGTTTTTCTTTTTTTCTTTTTGCATCAGAGTGGCGCAGAATACCTTTCCTTTTTGTCTTTTTTTCTTTTCTTTTTTAACCTGTCAAGTGACGCTTTCACCTACAGTTTCTCGCATCCTCGACCGGCAAGTGGCACTTTGATAACTCTCATCTTCTCTGCTTCTTTTCACGGCTCGCTCCTTAACCTGGCTTCCAGGAATGCAATAAACCTCAGGTACTGTATCTATTAACAGTGTTGTCTGTAGTATCTATTGTGTGTAAGCGTGTGTCTTCTGCTCTTTTGTGTTTTCTAGCAGTCTATGTTTGTGCTTGTGCTGGTAGTTTTTTATCTTCGTCTATTTCCCCCCCGTTCGTCCCATCTATAGCTGCTAGCAGACTTCCTTAATAACCACCTCACAGTGAGCATGGACACAGTAACAACAAAGAGGGAAGCCTGTTTCACACTCCAGTGCTGATACCTCAACATCATCAGCAACATGAATTGAGTTCCTATTGAGATTCCTAATAAAAAGGTAGAATTTGCTCCATCCATATGATTTTTTTTTTTGTTTGTTTTTTAACAGAGAAAAGAAAAAAAGCAGGTTTTGTTGAGCGTATTTGATAATAATATTGACTGTCTTTAGGCTCTTTGGATTATTATTATCATCCCTGTTGCAGGGGGTGTGGTTCTTGTGGAGCTTGTTAAATGGTGGCAAGATGATTTCTATTAATAATGATTGTTTTTAAAAACATACAAAAAACACTATATAATCTATAAAGACCTCTCCGGCGTATAAGCTCCACGGACCCCAGTTATAAAACATATCAGTGTGGTTTTCCCAATAGGTCTTGAATGTATTGTATGTCAGTTATTCATCATGGAGTACAGCTGCATCCAAGCAGAACTGGATGAAGATGGAGAGGTTAAAAAGATGGACCTCAAAGGGCCGAGCAGCCATACCTGCTGATAAATGCAGAGAGAACAAACCTGCCACTCTCAGCTGCGGAAAAGCCGAGCCCCTATTTTTAGAGCTGTCCTTTGTGACAACCTGCTCTGCTTCAGCTGTGCGGAGATACAAAAGCCTCAGTTTTGGATAGACATTTGTGTAGGGACTGCAGCAGTTAACATAAAACAGTTCATTGTACACTTTTTTTCCCCCCATTTGCTGTCACTCCTCCTGCATAGCTTCATCTTTTGCTGATCAGACTACAAATTACAGCAGCTTCTGGTCTGTTTTTTAGAAGTTGGAACCTGCATATTGGTGGCCAATGTATTTTCTATTGAACACCCACTTTGATCATTAGCTAACCTTTTCATTGTTTTCAGTCGTTGAAATCGATTAAACTACTGCTGCTGAATTGTTGTTTTGAAATGTGGTGATTCTGACAGAGAACAAAATCCATCATTTTCTGTAGACTTGGTGCGGGCTGAGTTTGTAGATGCATTTTCATTTGCAGCTTCAATTGAAGTTTCCTTTGTTCCCTTGAATTAGACACCCACGCCCCTCTTTCCCAGCATGGACAACAAAAACGACATCACCGTTTGTAGATATTAATAACCAAATTTCAAACATTGAGCATTGAAGGAACTGGAGCAGATATTTTTAGAGAGTTCACGCTCGATAATCCAGCCGAAGCGATGCCTGGTGCAACTAAAGAAAATGAGCTACTCATTCACTGGCAGTGGTTCATTTTTCAACCAGTGTTACAGAACACGCTTTCTGGCATTTGATGTGCGTTTCATGTCACTTTTGACATTCAAAGACCTTTTTGAAAGTTGAGTGTTTTGAAAATGCTTGACAGGTGACATTTATTTCCATGGTAATGAGCCTGCGCGGCAACGATAACGCTGTTCTTTGTTAGGTGATGTGTCCTAAATGTGATCAAAATCAGTGAGCAATTGATATCCAAATTTGTTTGATCAGTTCATTGTTCAGCTGATGTGAGACTCCACACATACGGATATTCTCTTATTTAAAGCCAATATATGATAAAGTGTTATGCTGTAGAAGAAGATGTGTGTTATAGCTTAAATACCTCATGGACAGTATTGCTCATCTATGAACCAACACACTATATAAAGCCGCTCCTCCTTCAGAGTTATCAACAGTTATAAAAGTTGTTTCATAGTGAAGCTTTTGTGAAGCTGAAGAGGGCCACAAATGTAGCTTCAGTCTCATATGTTTTAAAGTTCTCAGATTTGTGCCTTGTGGTTTTCCCCCATAATGTTGATATTCCCCCATAATATGATCTTTTTTTTTTTTTTTTACTGTACCAACTTCATGCAGTTGAATTCTAGGATTAAAGATTCTCCTTAGTGGTTACACATAACCTACACTGCTGTAGCTGACTGTCATGCTCGGGCCACCTCATCCTCCTCTCTCCCTGCTATTCATTGATAAGTAAAAGACTTCCAGTTCATAACCTTCCACAGTTACGCTTTAACTTGATCCGGAAAACATCGAGTTTATAATAAACTTTCCACTCGCTAGCTAACATGCTCCCTGTGCTGCATCTCATTTCATTCACCCTTCTTATTTATGCACCTTGCCTCAGGTGCACGGGCGCGGCATATGCTCTGCCCCTGTACAACCTACAAGTGTAATCTTTTAGGCGTGACTGGCTGCCGGTGTTTCTATCAAATTATTTTCAGAGCAGCGTACATGCAGGTGACAACAGCTTGACAAATGAAGTAATCCCTTGGGCTGTAGCAGTTATGAAAATGGAGTCTCTTTATTAGATCATCTTTCTCGCTCTTACAATGCTATTTAGAGCCGTCGTAATGGAGCAGACGTCATTGATTGATGTTCTTTCTGCATGTGGCCTTTTGTTGGCTTACAAACAAATTCACCGAACAAGGTTAGACAGATCAATAAATCAAAGAATGTGAGTTTGATCCTCTTAATAGCCAGCACAGGTCTGCGAGAAGCCATGTTTCCTGATGGCATCAACAGCTTCTCCTTTTTACCATTCGCTGATGTATGATGGAGCTTCATTTGCTTCGATTCTGGCAGGTTGAACTCTTGGATTTAGGAGGAATTGTTATGCGGACTTTTCTTTCCTGTTGGAAAGTATTTGTGTGTTTTCGCCTCTTCTGGTATACCCCATCGTTTAGCTTGAAGAAGATAACAGCTAGTCTCTCTGTGTGGCCCTGCGACAGACTGGCGACCTGTCCAGGGTGTACCCTGCCTCTCGCCTGATACTTGCTGGGA
>JAOXYM010000007.1:10795679-10828412 GCA_028567055.1 Leptatherina wallacei | reverse complement strand
CCTGTCCTCATTTGTAGGACAAAAAGAAGTGTCCCTGATATGTCATTAGAGATATTATTGATTTGTTTATTTATATATATATATATAATCAGCATCATCTCCAACATGGCCTCACTTCCATGTGTGATATACTGTTCCATAAGAGTCATGACAGGGAACTATGATGAGGGCACATTGCTGCAGTTACAGACAACAAAAGATTCATCACACAATATTGTCCAGCCAGTGATAATAACGTGGAAGTCAGCTGGAGGCATTCAGAGTGGAGTCAACCAGACAAGGGGATGGGAAATAGCAGCCTGAGGGGGGTTAGTGACTGACTGGGCCCTCCGGTCGACCATTTTGGTTAGTGCACCCAGCCAGATAATTAAACGTGATGGCAATCTTTGACACAGTGTAATCACATCACACCTCAGTGCCACAGGAGCTCTGCTGTCTGGCTCTCAGTCTCTTGTCATTGAAACAGAGAGACACTTTGAGTTGATACATCTCATTTTAAAAACTCCAACATTAATAAGTTCACTCTGATGAACCCTTTGAAGATCGTCTGCTTGTATCATCAATCTGTGACATGAATCTACTTTTAGTCAAAACTAGTATCTAATGCTGCCCAGTGATGTTTTGGCAGCAAGACACTTTTCTTCCCATCGAAAAGCTTTTTAATGAAGTCATAACGCAGATGAGTGCTTCAGAAATGTCACTGTGGATTTTTCTTAGAGTACACTCCAGAGTAGACGTTGGCTGGAACCTGTTTATTTCCAGATGAACTTCCTCAGATGTTTTTCTGTCAAATACCGTTCCATTTGTCGTCCAAGGGAAACTTAAATGTGTTTGTGGATTTCCAAAACTATCTTAGGCAGCGATCTTATTTACACCCCAAATAAGAGTTTTAGGTAGATGCAGCGACACAAAGTCGGATTTTCTGAGACATGATGAGCTGAAAAGTTTGTTTCCTCTGAACCTCCTGCCCCACTTTATCAACACTTGCTTGTAAGTTATTACAATCTCAGTAAACATTTTGAATAAATAAAATTCAACAGTTTTAACCTCAAGCACACAGGAAAAACTCAAAACCCAGTTTTCTCCAGATGTTCCTGCCATATGATGACAGAAGTAGACCAGTTTAAATCTGCCCGATTTAACTTTTAGGGTTAAAAATGTAATATTGATGATCTTCCACAGCCAGAAAGCGGAGTTGAAAGTGGCTCAGAGCAAATGGTCTCCTTGCTGAGTATCAAATACATATTGGTAAATAAAACATTTAGCCATAAAATATTAACACCAATAGACACCATGAACCAGTTTACGCCGTTTGATTAATTTCATAATTCAACCCTGTGGCACTTTAATAAATGAGATGGATTCAATTTAAACATGATTAAAATATTGTAGGATGATATATAAAATATTTGTTGAAATGGTATTGGCCTCATATGTAGGTCATGTAGCCATGTATCATTCAGACGGATGGCTTGCAGTAGCTTAGTATGGATATTATGAGCTATTTGATACAAATGTTCAACAAATATTGCAGTAATGTACTTTTGAGGACAGCATCTAAATATTATTTTCATTATCCATACAACAACCGTGTTTCATCCTCCTTATTAATTACTGTCTGTATTGAATTAAGTAAAATAATTTACAATATTACAAAAAAGATATGTATAAAAGTTTGTTATTTCTTCACAATGAAATTGCCCCAAACCATGAATGAATGATCAGGATAGCTGCTGATTGATCCGCTATTGATTGTTTGTATTTAATTACGACGCATGTAAAATCCGAACGGCGTGTTCAGAATCCAAATAATCCTCAATGCTGCTGCGAGTCAAACAGCTGTGCTTCTTTTTAGTTTATCATTTGTCTGCTTTGATAAAACTCCAATGAGGGTATTCAGAAGTATTTTACATTTTGGGGTCATCTCCGTAGAGGAGTGGGTTAGTTCATTTGCAGCTCTGCTAATTACAGCTGTTACTTTATACAATATGAATTACTCACAGGGGTTTCCCCTCGTTACTGCCCGACGTTCATCTAGTTTATTCAAGTTGCTTTAATTAGGGAATTTCCTTGCTGTACTGTAAGCAGCTTCTTGTTTGTTTGCTCGCTTATAGAGAAAGCAGTTTCTGTGCAATTATGTCAGGCAGTAAAACAGAATTAATTTGAGTTTTTATTTTGAGTATAATCCTTATCTTGTTGCATAAATGTCAAGACTCGGAGCTCCAGGAAAGCTTATTTTGTCAGATTTGTTCCCACGTGGGTTTAGGTTTAATGTTTTAATGTAACTTAAAAAAATAAAAGTCACAATTGTAGACAAACTTTAATTTTTTTGACATATTTTTCACTCACCCCTGTTTCTTAATAACGAATTGTGTGTAGATCTAAGCTTCTGTGTTGTCACTAATTAATTGTCCTGCTCTGTTTATGCTGTGTTATCAGAATGAAATGCTGGGGGGGGGGGGGAGCTTTCTGTTCATTAATAAAAAAGACATTTGAGGTTTTTTTTTTTTAACTGAATGTAAAAGGAACCTGTTGTATTTTCTACACAGCTGGTTTATAAATGCAAAAACATGCAGTATTAACCTTTAAAAAAGCCTGTTTGCTTGTGTTTAGTAAATGGACACCAAGAGCTATAGAAGAGAGAGTTTTGTTCACATATAGACGAATAAGTGTGTGACCGAACGCCAGACGGTGAGCGACCCATGGCGCCTGCAGGGCTGGCTGGTACTGACCATCTGTGTGTATGTTGTGTGTGTATGTATGTGCAGCTCCCTGCAGACTTCAGCAGACTTCACCTGGCCGACGGCTTACACCCACAGGTGACCCACGTCTCCTCCAGCCACTCAGGATGTAGTATCACCAGCGACTCTGGAAGCAGCAGCCTGTCAGACATTTACCAGGTAAGGCCTCCGCTCATTGGTGCTGGATCCCCAGCTTTGGACGCCCCCTCGGGGAGTTAAGTTGGGGTGATAGTTTGCCAACGAGGATGATTGAAGATGGTCATCAATCCCTCAGCTGAAAAAGTCCAACTTTTGCAGAGGTTATTGGTTAAATTATTGTGAGAGGAACAAAGAGAATTAAATGCTGTAGAATTCATTTTAACTAAAAGTTCAAACTCCATTTGAGGTCAAATTTTTGTGGATGAATTGGAAATGGAGAGTTAAAATGATGCTGGAGGTTTTAATCTTCCTCCTTGTGGTGACATGACAACTATCCCTGTGTGAATTCTCATTTATCTCATTAAAACAGGACATGTTTCTGCTATTAACGTGAAGGTTTTGCTGTTAGAAAGGCTAAAAGACGCTGACAGGAGGGTGCTGCTGCTTGGCGGGTGGCGAGTAGGCAAGGCTGGAGGCTGCGAGCAGGTGGTCCAGCCTACGTCTGCCTTGCATCACCTCAAAGCAAAAGTACAGACCACCTGGGGAGCTATGACGTCCAGTCCTATGTGTTAACTTTATGCTCAGCTGTAACTAAAATCACCAGCAAACTTTACAGGATTTCAGGAGTTATTGTGACTAATGTGTCAAATAAATAAATTTTAACCCCTTTAACACATTTAACTCGAAGGGACACACAAACACTAAATCCTGTGACTGTGCACTTGCCCCAAACCCTGTAAATAATCCTCTTACAAAGCACACGAACCCCATTGAATCCTAATACCGTCACCTGCTGTGTGCCTGCTCATGTGTGTGTGATTGTTGTTTGTGCTTGTGACCATGCTCGGGGGGGGGGGCAAATTCCCCCACAGTCACTCTGCTTTGCTCAGACCTTTACCCAGCCTGGGTTTTTTTTCCTGTATGCGGGTCTTACTCCTGGTTGTTGGAGTATGGTTGTATGATTGTGTGTGAGACCTGTGTGAGCTGGTGTTATATCACACAGAGGTGTGCTGTGTGTTTGGCCTTGCTGTGGCTGGTCGGGGCTGGTTTAGCAGACTCTCCTGTCCCTAGTCTGTGATCCCTGTCTTAGCACCATCTGCTAGCAGCTCTGTGATGGCCTCTTGATTTCTCTCTGCTGGAATCACACACTCTTTCCTGTTCTCACTCTTCCTTCTTGGCTGGAAGCTTTCTCTTGTAACTGTGGGCGCTCTGCCTCTAAACACTGCATTTTGTTGCCTCAAGTTCTCCTTCGTCTCAATCTGTCTTTATTGTCTCTTTTTCCTGAGCTTGATGATGATTTACTTTACAAATGTATATATTTTCTTCTTTTTTTTGTCAGTAATGATTGAAAAATTAACAACTGTGTCTTATTAAATGCCTATGAATGAAAAGACAAGCTCTGAATAGCGAAGAAGAAGTAGTTTTGGGTTGCTCTTTGCTTAAAGTAAAGAGGGCTTTTTTGTGGTGGAGTTATATGGATAAAACTGAGTTTGTTTGACATTGTGTTTGCCAAGAGAAAGATCTAACCGCTTTTTTTTATCTCTGATTGTTTCATAAGTGAGATTATTTTATGTTGCAGAAATATATTCATCCACTTTTCCTCCTGATCACTCATTTAATCAGGATTAACAAACTAAACCTCTTTAACATGAACGTAACCAAAGTAATTAGCCTTTTTTTGTTTCATTGACTGAAATTGTCCCCTGCAGGTTTCTTAGTTTTACTAAATAACATGTAGGTGATGTTTGTTGTTGTCACTGTGCATATGTTTGGATAATCAGATCAGCGGGAGGTTGGTTCCTTTAAGCTTAAGACCACCATGGTTGTTTTACAGATGCTGTAGTAAAGACATGCTGAATAGACTCGGGTTCAGTTATTGATGGGGAAAAACTACTATAACTTCTCTTCTGCTCTGGTGTCCACACTCTTAGAGTGAAGTGAAGAGCTTCGCATCATTCTCACGTCACTGCCAACATGGTGCACTGTTTGTGTGTGAATAAATCATGAAATTGGTCCTTTGAAAGCATTGATCCAAGAATAGCCCTCATGAAATATTAACTGCACCTGACTTGCCCACTGACTCCTAATGCTTACTGCAGATTTATGGATTTTTGATACAGTCATGACTTGAAAACAAAGGCGACCAGTTGAATTGTATTTAGTGGAGACTGTAAACTATACTATCAGCCTCAGTTTTCCAAATGAAGTTACTGCCATATTTGAAAGATCAGAAATGCTTGTTCCAAGTATGATGATTTTGTTTAAAGCAAACAACTTTCAGGGTATGTTCAGTACAATATTTTGATGCCTCACATCATCTAGTCCATTCGTTTTTGTCAAGATAAGATACACAAGTGTTTGTAACATATACTGCTCTTTGGCAGAGCTGAATTTGCCTGAAGGCCACGCTCAAACATCCCACAAGATCTCTGCCGACCCCGCCTTGGCTCCACCCACCAGAGTCTGCACCAATGATGTCCAAATGGCTAGTTAGACCCTGAATCATTAATGAGTCTTTTGCACATGGTGCTTGGGTAGAAGTGTCCCAAGGTCTCTGTGAGAGACTGCACAGGGACTATGAGCATTGAAAAATTTAAAGCAGTCTGACACTCGAAGGCGAAGATGCGTCTGGCTCTGGGATTTTGCGGACAGTTTGCGAAGACAGCCTTTTCATCTTACTCTGTTAAGAAGCTTGAGATCGGGCACCATATTGGGGTAAGATGGTTTATTTTGAGTTGGTAGCAGAACTGATGTTTTGTATTTATTTTCCTGCTGCTTTGGTTTGACTCGGAGAGCCTTTCATGTTCTGAGCATGAACCGAGCAATATGGCCGCTCTGTCTTGTCTACATGTACTTGCTTTGATGAGAGCAGCAGAAGAGCTCTGTTAGCTGCGCTCATCTACAAGTAATTGCATTACGTTCACTTCTCATCTTAGTTCATTTTCACAGCTCCACACATATTTCATCTGGTGCTTTCAAAGAACAGGATCTGGCTGTGAGGCAGGTTGTGGAGTTTGCTGAGGGGGAGAGGAGAGGAGAGGAAAGTTGGGAGTTAATTGGCTTGTTACTATGCATATCAGACTGTTTGGTATGCAGTGATGATGCCTGTCTTTCTCTTGCTGTACTCAATACCTCTTAGCCATTTAATGAATTGGGTCAAACATGTACAGTTTTACAAACTCTGTGCTTTTGGTTGGAGCTGTACTGCGTCTCAGCTGATTTTACTGGAAAATAACCTCAGCGGAGTATGTTGTGCTGTGCAGCTTCTGCTTCCTTCTAAGTTTTACATTTACAGTAGCTGTAAGTCCAACTGCTGTGTGACGAGCATGCAGGCAGTCTGGGTGGATCAGTGTCTCGCTGCAAGACACATGTGCAGCAGTGCAGCTGGTTATTTCAGAGCTTTGACCTCATGCTTGTAGGACGGTTTTCAGCTGCTATAGTTGGATGGAGATGCCATGTCCCTCTGCGCGTTCATCGTACATGAAGTGACTAATTTTATCGTCTGTTTGCTCTTTTTAGGCCACAGAAAACGAGCAGGGTGACATGGACCTGAGTGGCCTGCCAGAAACAGCCGTCGACTCAGAAGAGGACGATGATGAGGAGGACATCGAGCGAGCATCGGACCCCCTCATGAGCCGGGACATCGTGCGGGACTGCCTGGAGAAGGACCCTATGGACAGGACGGATGATGACATAGGTGAGCATCCAGTTTGAGGTTTTAGATCCTTTTTTTTTTTTGTTCTGATGTTGAGAATTAAAACTGAAACTGAATAAGCAGCATTGTTTCCATCTCGGCGCAGCTTATGAATGTGGCCATTCCCCATACAGACGCCTGTCTCTGCAGCGTTTGTTCTAAATCCATCTCACCTATTCGTGTGCATGCCACAAAGGGTGTTATTTGCAAGTTATCTTTGGAGAAGGATGTGAAAGATAAGTGGGGAAAACGCAAGCAGTGTTTCCCTAGCCTGAGACTGCTTTCCCCGATTTTCAATAAATGTTGCTCTCTAGTAAAACGGCTCCCTCCTTTCTTATTTAAATGCAAGACAAGACAGAGTCACACAAAATGGCAGGCAGCCGTAACACATCCACAGTGAATTTACTCTGCTCTGAAGTCTGGGCTGCTCTCATTTACAATGTTGACTTTCGAGTAATTTTCCCCTCCACATCAGGCCTTCAGTATCATATCCCTTAAATCTATGACTCAATTCCAACACTAATGAAGTTTAAAAAAAAGAAATAAATAAACGGTACAGTCAGGGCTTAGCTACTGACGTGGACTTCAGGAGGATGATGTACTGGGTGAAGGGAGAGAAGAAGCAAGTGCCAACCCCCTCCCCCATTTGCTCATCCTTACCACCGTACACCCCCCTTTCCCCACCCTCCCCTCCCTCTGCCGGCAGGGTTTTCTAGGTCACTCCAGCACATCCTCTCGCCTCACCTCTCCCAGCGCATTAAACTTTCAGCGCTACCGCAGCTTCACACACACGACGCTGTTGCCATGCCAAGCCCAGGTCAGCCGGTGCACCAGACTGATGCTGGTCAGGCAGGAGCCAAAAGATGGATGGTACATTGAAGAGGATGAGAGGGGTGTTTTCCCTTTTCAGCTACAAATGGAGGGAGCTGCATGTTATAGAATCTCCCTTCAGTTGTACATCCTTAAATTGAACCTTTTTTTTTTTAACGGATTACAAAACCGCACACTAATTTTAGGGAACTTGTTTCTTAATAGACATGTTGCATTTGAGATTACTTAAAATCTCATTTTATTCAGTCCTTCTAAAGAAATAAGACCTTTTTTTTTCTTTTTCTTTTTCTTTTTTTTACAGCCTTTCACTTCATTACATTCATTAATAAAGATGTGAGGAAACAGGTTTTTTTTAATGTAATCCACCTTGACAGCACTCTTAGTGTGACTGCAGTTGGTCCAGCCGCTCCTTTAACTCATTTAAAGGTCAATGAGTGATGTGTCAGCAATTATTCTTGGCCCACCTCAAAGTTTATATCAATAAAATTGGTATTTGGCTTTTTTTTTCTCCACGCAACGATTCCTCTTTGAGCTCCGTTATGTTGGTGTCAATGATCCATTTTGAAGCTCAACCCTCGGCTCATGTCTCCTTGGCTGGATTGATGCAAATGCACAGGCAGGCTTTCCAAGAACGCAGCCTAGCCTCTGTCTCCATATCCTCTTAGTGTCAAGACTCAGTGTTTGCTGTTTTTCCTTAAATGCCTCTGCTGTCTCTCTTTTCTCTCTCACAGAGCAATTACTGGAGTTCATGCATCAGCTGCCGGCATTTGCTAACATGACCATGTCAGTGAGGAGGGAGCTCTGCGCTGTCATGGTCTTCGCTGTGGTCGAACGTGCCGGCACCATCGTTCTCAATGATGGAGAGGAGGTGCGTGCCTGTGCATATTCATGCACATCCAGTCCCTGTCCGGTGGCTGTGTCTTGCCTTAAACTGTATTTATATATGTGTGTGTCTCTGGGAACTGAACCTTAGTCTCACCTCTTCACACAAACAAACCTTTCTTCTTCCACTTCATGTTTTTTTCTGCTCTATTAAACCTGAATGGCTGACATCACTTATCATCGGGTCTTTCTAGGGTCCCTGAGGCACTTAAAAGCTGGACTCGCTTCATTTTTCTCTCCAGTGTAAGACATGGCATGTGGTTTCAAAGAAAAGACAATTTGCTTATTTTATGACCATAATGCATTTCAACAATAGTGAGCAGAATTTATCTTTAAGGCCAAACTTCAATAGTAAATGGATTCTTTTAGATTTTTTTTGACTCATTGAGCATATTGTTGCTCAATGAATGAATCTCCCATTATTACCTTTTTTTTTAAATCCATATTTTTACTGCAAGTATTACATTCTGTATTTAAAACTAGCTTGTACTACTATTTCTTATTTAAGTCCGCTTCTTGTTATTGCCTTATCCCTCTGAGAAAACCATCTGTTAGTGCAGCCATCCCCTTATAGTTACTGCATATGGTCTTTTTTGGATAAATATCTTTGACTCATTAAGAGACACCAGCTGTTGGAAATATTACTAGATAACACTTAACCTCATTGAAAAGTTATTATTGTTTCTTTTCTGCTTCTCCTCTCCCAGTTTTATTTTGTATTTTTGCAACATCTGACTGATGTGTTTGTGTGTTATTGCTCCAGCTGGACTCGTGGTCAGTGATCCTGAACGGTTCGGTGGAGGTGACTTACCCCGACAGCCGGACGGAGGTCCTGTGTATGGGGAACAGTTTTGGGGTGTCACCAACCATGGAGAAGGAGTACATGAAAGGTGTCATGAAGACCAAGGTGGATGACTGCCAGGTAGGATCTTTGCTTTCGGCTCTCCAGAGCTGGGTTTGGATTGATCTGTTCCACTCTGTAAGCGTTAACAGGTCTATTACCTTTGCATGTCAGTGTGGAAAAAGCTGGCAAGAGCCCTGTCATCTTAGGTTATTAAATCCCGCTGTGACCCACTTGAGCTTAAAATGTTTGCACTCATGACACAGAAAGTTGCTTTGAGCAAAAGCATGAGTGAGAAACAAGCGTTTTCAAAGAGTATAGGCCATCTATTGCAAAAAGAAAGACCCAATCATTTGATTTACAGGTTTAATGAGAATAATGTACTTAACAGTTAGACACTGAAATGTCTGTAGTCCTCTAACCATCATCATCACCATTTTAAGCAGAATCTCCTCCTAGTCAGCTGTTATTAGTTATATTACTTTGAATAGACTTTCTATTATTGTTTGTGTCTGTTGCACGAGCAGATTCAGGCTTTACTGGATCCAGTGACCAAAATGTTACTTTTTTTTTATTTTTTTATGTCACTGCAGTACTTTTAAGCACATATATTAATGTATATTTTCAAGTTTGATTTGGTTTAATCATCTCTAATGTGTGTTTCCTTGATTTTTGTCCCGTAGTTTGTATGTATAGCCCAGCACGAGTACTGCTGCATCCTCAACCAAGTTGAGAAGAACATGCAGAAGGTTGAGGAGGAAGGTGAGATTGTTATGGTGAAGGAACATCGTGAACTGGACCGCACCGGCACCAGGAAAGGGCACATCGTCATCAAGGTGACAAATCAATACCCAAAACATACATGAGCTGGCCGTCTTTCAATACAAAAATTTTTAAACCAGTGACACCATAACTTTAATCCTCAGGGCACTCCGGAGCGCCTCACCATGCACCTGGTAGAGGAGCACTCAGTGGTGGACCCCACTTACATCGAGGACTTCCTGTTGACCTACAGGACCTTCCTCTCCAGCCCCATGGTCGTGGGCAAGAAGCTGCTGGAGTGGTTTCACGACCCCAGTCTCAGGGACAAGGTACGGGTAACAATACTCCAAATGCCGGCATAGAGTCTGAATCAATATTGATTTATACAATACTGACCAAAAATATGCTTCAGATGAGGTTGATCCAGGTCCATCAAATCCTGAGACAAGTTTTTAACTTTTATATCTTTAACCTGAATAATGACTTTACATATGTGTCTTAAAAAGCATCTGATCTCATATCTGTCTGTCATAACATCTGGTAAAGACTTGATTTCTGTAGGATTTGTTGTCTTTTCTGAATATTCATAGGAATATTTTGCAGGAACCTTTGGGCATTTCTGCAATAGGATGACATTAACCTGTATGTTGATCAGGGCTGATTATGCAATTTCTCCAGGTTACACGGGTAGTCTTGTTGTGGGTAAACAATCACTTCAATGACTTTGAGGGTGACCCAGCCATGACTCATTTTTTGGAGGAGTTTGAAAACATGCTTGAGAAAGAAGTAAGTGTGGTGCATGTCATCAATAATTCTGCACATGATTTAAAACAAAAATGAAATCAGTTTGATTTTTATAGTTGATTCATTTTTGTTTTGTTTTATTTTTTTCCCAGAAAATGTGCGGGCACCTCAGACTGTTAAATATAGCGTGTGCTGCTAAAGCCAAGCCGCGGCTGGTAACGCTGACCAAGCCGTCCAGGGACTCTCCTCTGGCATTCAGCCTCCTTGGAGGTCAGGAAAAAGGTTTCCGTATCTTCATCGATGCTGTGGAGCCAGGGAGCAAGGCAGCAGAAGTCGGCCTTAAGCGTGGAGACCAGGTTAGAGTCCTTATCTCCATTTTTACTTTAAAAAGAAAGAAAAAAAGAAATATTGATGTCACCATCTTTTTTACCCCCCCCCCCCCCCGAGAAAATTCACCCCAGTCAGTTGCAGAAAGCAGCTCTTGTATTGATCGTTTTTTCCTGTTGAAGCTCCAGCTTTTGTGAATTGGTTTTGCATTAAGTTTTAACGAGCATTAAAAGGGCCCTTTTAAGAAGTCTGAAATGTAACTTGCCAGTAGTTGCAGGCACCCAGTGTTGGCTTTCTCCTCGCAACTTGACTTCTCGACCGTTTTCACACTCTGCAGGCCTTTCGGCTTTAAGCAAAGTCTTTTAATCCTTGAAACCATCTTGAGTGTGTCTGGATGCGAGTTAAGCCCTCTTGACTCCAAACATCCCCTGCAGCTGTTTCCCCAAACGGAAGCAGAGAAGCTGACTTCCTTGGATGCATTTACTCTCTCACACAAATCGCACTTTCTGTTTTTTTTCTACTTTGGTTACTGTATCATTCACTCAATCAGGACCTGATATTTAAGCCCTTTTGCATTAATCTTACTTACTTGTCATGAGGATGTGTAAGTCGATGATTACAGGTCTTACAACAGCAGATGGGGGTCTGTATGTAATGTACATAACTGTTATAGATGACTTCCTCTTCCATCAAAAAGGAAGTGGTAGCTCAGTGAGAAAATTGAACATGAATGTGAGTTTCCAGCACCTATACAGCTTTACAGCCGTATCTGTATTCAACATACACTAATGCAACAACCACATGCTGGACTAAATGTCATGTATATAACATGCAAGAGGCTTGAAGTTTGTTTCCTCTACGTTCAGGGATTAAAATGCAGTTCCAAGATAAACGTCTGGAATATTTTTCTGCAGAGGTTTGACTTGTAGCTTTACAGAAAAGAGTGATTCCTTCCAATGGCACAGTCCACTGAGTGTTTACCAGCACAGCTGTTGGAGTCTTAATCCACATGCATCATTATGCATCAGCTACAGATTAAGTATTAGATTTAGTTCTTACAAAGACAACTTGGCAGTTTATTTGGATCATTAATTTGATCTGCTGAGGCCCAAATTTTAATGGAACATGAGAGACTCTGTGTTGGGGGGAGAAAAAGCCCAAGCTGGCATTATTTTTTAGGGGGGTTATGAAAACAGGACTTCCTTCTACTAACTGTCTTTTATATTGCACAGACCTTTAAGGGTAAAAAAGTAGCTGATTGATTTTTTTCTTCTTCTCTTCTTTCTGTAGATCTTGGAGGTAAATGGACAGAATTTTGAGAATGTCCAGCTCAGTAAAGCCAATGAGATTCTGAAGAACAACACCCACTTGTCTATAACTGTGAAGACAAATCTTTTAGGTAACACTCTTGCTGTCATTGTGTTTGTCCTCTGTCTTAAGTACTGAAAATAAAACAGTAATACAGTTGAATTTAATAAAGACCGCAGCTCATCCTTGTACCATCTCATTTCCATTCAGTGTTTAAAGACCTGCTAACGAGGCCAGAACATGACCACGACTTGGATGGTGATGAGGAGCATGATAGGAAGAACGGGGCTCCCCACCTACCAAAGATTGGAGACATCAAGAAGGCCAGCCGCTACTCTATCCCAGACCTGGCAGTGGATGTGGAGCAGGTTATGGGCCTGGAGAAGGCCAGCAAGAAGGCCAAGAGCAACACAGTTGGAGGACGCAACAAGCTGAAGAAGATCTTCGATAAGACGCTCACCAGCATCCTGCCCCCCAAACCATACAAGTAATAAGACCTAAAAAAATGGTTAAATAGTCTTTTGGACACTAAAGTTTGGATTGCAAAATCTGCTGACTTATAGTTGGTGCTGAGAGGTGAAGTAGTTCATTTTTATGATCGCGCTCCAGATCAGAACCAATATATTCAATATTTTCTGGACTGAACACCTAAATCTCTCACAGCTAAGAACACAAATATTGCCTTCTGCTTGTTGTTCACAAAGCTGCTATCTCACTCCCCCTCCTTCTCTTCTGCCATCCCTCTCGTTTCCATAGTGATGTTTGTGTAGGCCAATCACAGGATGACAGCATAGTAGGGATGAAGCAGTCCAAACAGATCCCACCAGCTTTGCCAGTCAGCGGAAACCTCTCGTCTTCGAACCCAGATCTCCTGCAGTCACATCACCGCATCCTCGACTTCAACAACCAACCTGGTGTGTATTTAACTGCTTTTTCATGCTTTTATGTGAGACTGAGAAGGCTGCATCCCCAGTAAACATTTAGTACTTCCTAAAAAAGAAGTACACATCTCATGAGATCATGATACCTCAACACAATAAACAAACTTTTTACAGACAGGCATCAAAATCCATTATGTCACTCTATCAGCTACATACAGCAAACATTAGACAAATAAAGATTTTGTACATGTTTTTGATGATCCTTGTATGTTTTGTGTCCTTTTAGCACCAGTCATACTGAGTGAGTACCTGCTCTGCGAATGATCCTGCTTCTCGTTGCACAGTTACTCCTTACCAGCCTTTATATTAGACGCACATGTCCTGCAACAGCTGGAATTTAGCATGCAGATGTTACATAAATTAAACTGTTAAGCAAATTTAGATTTACTTTGGGTTATTAGGAGATTTGTGTGTTCTACTGGGTTTTCTTCTTAATCAAACTGATGATTAACAGGAAACAAGGTGTGTGGGCTCTGTTAAAATCAAATGGTACATGCTAAACCTTCGAAAACAACCTACAATCACTGGCTTTATTTTCCTTTTTAATTCTAAATTTAAGAGACTTAGATTTCATTTAGAAAACACAAAGCACATCAGTAAAGATTTATGTTAAGAGCTGAAGTTTTTCTCCCCAGATATGTCAGACCAGGTGTTACGAGTCTTCAAGGCAGACCAGCAGTCTCGGTACATCATGATTGGAAAGGACACGACAGCTAAGGAAGTGGTGGCCCAGGCAATCAGGGAGTTTGCTCTGACCGCAGCTCCGGAGGCTTATTCGTTATGTGAAGTGTCCGTCACACCAGAGGGCGTCATCAAACAGAGGCGGCTACCAGATCAGCTCTCTAAACTTGCAGACAGGATTCAGCTGAGCGGCAGGTAATGACGAGCAAACCACCACATTAAAAGAATGAGATAAAGAGTTTCTCTCTGAATTCTCACATTTGAGATGCATAAACTACTGTTAACTCACTACTTGGAAAAAGAAAAATCACATATCCTTCTCTGCCATCAGATACTACCTAAAGAGCAACATGGAAACAGAGACGTTATGCTCAGATGAGGATGCCCAGGACCTTCTCCGAGAAGGCCAGATCTCTTTATTACAGCTCAGCACTGTGGAGGTGGCCACTCAGCTCTCCATGAGAGCCTTTGAACTTTTCTGTGCCATCGAACCCACGGAATACATCAACGACCTCTTCAAGCTGCGCTCAAAAACCGGCTCTGTCAGCCTAAAGCGCTTTGAGGAGTCCATCAACCATGAGACCTTCTGGGTGGCCACGGAGGTGACGCGGGAGCCCAACCAGCTCAAACGCATGAAGACCGTCAAACATTTCATCAAAATCGCCCTGCACTGTCGCGAGTGCAAGAACTTCAACTCCATGTTTGCCATTATCAGGTGAGAGAAGGGATAATAAATGTTAGGGAATGATTCAGCTTCACTTTGTCATTTTGTTTGTTCCATTATACTTTCACCCAAGTCTCACTTCTTTGTCATACTGCTGTAAAAGTAACTGCTGAGCATCCATTGGGACTGGGTAACATTGGTTTTCTCTGCAGTGGTCTAAACTTGGCTCCAGTGTCCAGACTGAGGGGAACATGGGAAAAATTACCGAGCAAGTATGAGAAACTGTTTGGGGACCTGCAGGACCTATTCGACCCCTCCAGAAATATGGCCAAGTACAGGAATGTCCTCAATAATCAGAACCTCCAGCCTCCAGTCATCCCCCTGTTCCCCGTCATCAAGAAGGACCTCACTTTCTTACATGAAGGTAAATGACATGATGTATAAGTAGACATTGAAATATTCAGAACCTGTCACAATGACATGTGAATTGCACTAAAATGTAATACTTTAATGTAAACTTATCACACAATAATTTCTTTACTTGTTAAAATTGCTGTTACTGCTAAGCTAAGCTAGCTTGGTTAAGCTTTTCACGTTTTTTTGTTTGTTTTATTTAGTTTCTACCGCATTTCTGTAGTTTCACAAAGAAAATAAGAATTTGTTGTGTATGAAATTAGAAGACAACATTGTATTTACAGACTGCGTTAAAAATGAATAGGAAAAGCTGCTTTAGCTTTGCTAGCATGGCTATCTCTCCAGCTTGTTTGTAGTTAACATAATTTTTACATTTTCTGTATATTCAGCCCAGCAGTCCCCAGGCATTTAGTTGAGCTTGTAATTTATGAGCTCTTGTTGATTATGTTTTTTCCTGTGAATTTTACAGGCAATGACTCTAAAGTGGACGGTCTGGTGAACTTTGAGAAGCTGAGGATGATCGCCAAAGAAATCCGTCATGTTGGTCGCATGGCATCTGTCAACATGGACCCTGCCCTTATGTTCAGAACTAGGTAAGGAAACACTTATAAACAAGACTAGACATAGGATAAATAATGAATCGCATTCACTGTAGGACCAGTCAACGCTCCGCTGACTAACCAACTCTGTGAGGTCAGCCAGTTCACATAGATTCAAATTTCTGCATCACGCTTTTCCTTCAAGCAGCTGTTCCCCTTGGCAACCGTTTTCTCAAGCAACTGTTTCCTCATACACATTGTTGGCGTAAGATGTGCTCAGAGCTTCTGTGAAAGTGTGTCTTTGTCTTATAATGTCACTGTTTGGTGCAGTCTTGCCATTTGATTTCCTTTCTGCTGGAGTCTTTGGTGAAATTACTTCTCTTTGGTGATCTTGGTGGTCTTTCCTGTCCTAAGCTTTGTCTTCTCTTTTTCTCCCTCTACTCATACACCCTTTGCCCTCCCCCATGCTTGTCTGTTTATGGCACCCACCCTCTAGGAAGAAGAAATGGAGAAGTTTAGGGTAAGTTTGGTGACCCTTTGCCTTCCCTTGACCGTGGCCCACCTTTCTGCTAACTTGTTTGCGGCTTTTATTTTTTCTGAAGCCTTGTTTTTATTAACCAGTTTGAGTTGAATCATCCCACTAACACTGCCTGACAGTAACCTCAGGATACTGAAACAAAGGTCACATGTGCTAACATAAGGTTAACCACTTCTGTGCTTACATAAGCAAATGTGACCTTCTGTGATATGTTTTATAACAAAATGCATGCAGCCTTAAAGTGTAGTTTTACTGTCTCTTAGATTATATCTATCAATCTTCAAACACCAGAGATTCTGGATATAAATATATTTTTTCATGCTTTACATTCTTGTGGTCAAATGGGATATTATTGTGCATACCGAACGCTTAATGGGAAACATATGGAAGCACATTAGTCACCTGGAAGAAACATTCCACTTCTGTATTTCATGATTATTACACCCCAAAAGATTTTCATCCAGCATTCCTATCTGCTAAATAGGAGCTTATTTACTCAACATGATAAGGAATAATGACAAATGATTATCAGATTGTGATTATTTGAAAATGTTTCTTTAAAATGTGTAAAATATCTTTCCACTGGTTTCACTTTAAAGCCACATAATTAAAGGCAATGGTCAGGATCATTTTTAGCTTAGACCGTAAGCTTTTACTACTACTACCAGCTCTGACTCAAGCCACAGAAATGTAAACTATGACTGAGCTACACCAGACCCCCCCCCCCCCCAGCCCCCCCCCACCCCCCCCCCCCCCCCCCGTTCCTCTACTCTTCTGTTGTTTGACTAGAGCCGTCATCCCTAACCTCCCTCCTCTTCCCGCTGCCTGGAATGTCTGGAATGTTTTGGAGTTGAGAGAAATACCTAAAGCTGCTCTCTGCATGTCTCAGTTTAAAACACCATACTCTCCGTGTGACCCCCTAATGTTAAACACACACTGTTACCTAAAAATGCACTCATTTACATTCTAAAGCAACACATTAATGAAGTCCTTTTCTACTCTCTTCTGTTTGTTTTTCTTCCCCCTTTTTCCTTTTATTTTTCTTGTGTCCTTGCAAATTTCCATTCCTCTCCATGTTCATCTGTGAACACTCATGTGCGCACATCCAGGTCTCTAAGCCAGGGTAGTGCCAACGCTGCTGTGCTCGACGTCAGCCAGACGGGTGGGCATAAGAAGCGTGTCCGACGCAGCTCCTTCTTAAACGCCAAAAAACTTTACGAGGACGCCCAGATGGCTAGGAAGGTCAAACAATACTTGTCCAACCTGAGCCTGGAAACCAACGAAGAGAGTCTGCAGACGCTCTCGCTACAGTGTGAACCCTCCATCAGTACACGTGAGTGTGTGACACAGAAGATAAATCTATTATTTAATGACTGTCAGTCCAGAACTATCATTTTGTGTTATATTTGTTAAGTTAAACACAGAGTTCTTTGTCTCGGTCATGTGCAATTTTTTTCCGAAACTCTGACATATCTCTAGGATTCCCAGCCCAGAAGCAGATACTCAGAGATAAAGATTACTGAGTTGTTAGGCCAAGTTAGGACCAGTGGACATGAAGTTCCAGTCTGCTTATGGGTCCTTTTTGACATGTTTTAACTGGTTTGTTCCCCATTACTCAGTGCCCAAGAATGCCAGTGGGAAACGACCAGACACCTCTCCAGTTGTGTCTAGAGCTGCCAGTCAGCAAAGAGGCCAGTTGGCCAAAGGTAACCAGGCCCTGCAGGTTCCCGCTGTGGCCCTCTACCCATCTCGAAAGAGAGTGCCAGTCAAGGATTTGCCACCGTTTGGTAAGAGAAAATAAATATAACAATCAATTCTTTTATAAACCTTTAAAGTTTATTTTATACTTGGCTGCAGGGGGGAATCTATGTAATGAAACTCTTTTCTGTAGAGTGTATAAGCTGTCATTCTTTTCTTTTTCTTTTGCTGCTGTTGATGATACTAGATATCCTGTTTCCTTGTTTTCTCTTCCTCATCCTGTTACTCCCAGACAATAGCAGAGCCACCCTCTCTAGCTTCTCTGAAACAGTACTGCCACCTAGAGGTTGTGTGTCAGCAAGCAAATACAATAAAATCCCAGACAATGCAGCCGGGCATTCTGACGCCCTGGGGGGGGGGGGAATGGTGGTAGTCCTCATGCTTATTCTGCTCATTTTCTTACAAATGTCTACAGGCACCAGTTCGCCCCAGTCTCTGAAGAAGATCCTGTCTCTGTCTGAGGAGGGAAACGAAAGGCACCGGAGGCAGCCAGAGGACACTGTGTCCAACGCCTCCTCCCAGCTTTCCTCCCCACCCACCTCCCCCCAGAGCTCGCCCAAGAAGGGTAAGCCAATAAGCCTCCCTCCCCTCCTTCAGACAACACTTCAGGCTCCTTGTCCTTGTCACAGTGTGCCACAAATGCCACCTAGTGGCTGCCAACGTACATTGCTTTATAGCGCTCAGTGTTTTTCTCACACTCACATACCAGTGATATGCCTCCAAGATTAGATTGCAGACGCACATATTTGCATCACTTTGTTACCCCGAAGACACACAGGCAGACCAGGGAAAGAAAAAAAACAGAAGTTTTATTTACAAGCAGCTTCTTTATTCTTGCTAAAAGAATTTTGGCTAATTAACATTTGCTGGCACCAAAAAAAGGCAATAATTAACAAGAACTCAAAGTCACACTAAGGCCACTGAATTCCCAGCAAGCTCCAGCCTACAAAGTTTGATCTGTTTGCAGTGTTCAAAGGTCAAATGGTCTGATATGGACATTCACTACAGTTGGCCTATTTCTTCTTACTTCTTCCCACTCCACATAGCTGTGCTAAAAGCTTACTTTTATATTTAATGTAAATATTTGAAGAGGTTATCATGTTGAATTATGTTGGTAATGACCAGAAAGTATGACTGCTTTTCAGGTAAACTTTTCATCAGCTACAGCAAATACCACGACAACTCTCTATAGCAAAAAAATATGTGCACCAGTGATTGCTTTATAGTTTCCTTGACTTTCCAGTACCTTCATGCTATCTGACTTTTTCCATACTCTTCAGCATTCTTGAATCCCAATGTTGTAGAAAAATGCTGTTTCAGTCAGAATCTAATGGACCCATCCCTTAACATGCTGTTAGCTGAGTTGGAAATGGCACTCTACAATTATTTTGCAGTCTTTATTACTGACAGAGATCACGTATGTGATTAAGAGATGGTTCAGATTTTTTTTTTTTAAGTCACCACAAGTTATGTGAGCTTCTAGAGCTGAGCTGAAGCTTCGTCATTCTTTATTTCACTATAAAATTGGACATAATAGTTTTTCAAAGTTATTATTTCAATTCCGGTTAAACCACAGATAGAATTGAAATGATTAGCCAACATTTATTCTACCACAGTTTCTTCTTTCCTGTGTTTCAGTTCAGTTCCAGCTTGTATTAATGTACCACGTGCCTCCTTTTCCTCTCTACAGGCTACAGCAGGATGGGGGACGCCTACTCGGACTCGGGTCACAGTGAAATCTCATCCCGCTCCAGTCTTGTCAGTAACTCCTCTTTCGACATGGCCCAGGAGGAGAGGAGGCTTCGTCACTCTGGAGGTGTTGGGGAATCCCATATGGGGGGACCTCGGCTGGAGAGAAGAGCCACCACTGACCCTGACCAGTACAGTCTGGGGTAGGGCCACTGAGATCTTTGTTAGAGCATCTGGGGTTTTTCTTTTTCCTGATGAGAGGTGTAGTCATTATTTTTATTTTTCCATAACTTATTACAGGTCGTATTCATCGATGCAGGACTGTCGGGGTATTTACGCTGGCTGCCCCACGGTACTGTCCTCACCCAGTTCAGAAGAGCTGACTCAGGATCAGGGCGATCGCGTCTCCCTCGATGCTGCAGACAGTGGCCGCGGCTCCTGGACTTCCTGCTCCTCCGGTTCCCATGACAACATCCAGACCATGCAGCAGGGACGTAGCTGGGAGACTTTGGCGTTTGGCGGAGGCGGAACTGGGGGTGGCATCGGAGGACTGCCTCCAGGTCCAGAAGCCCTACTAGGCGGTCCTGCTGCACTGTGGGCAGCACAGGCCAGGGGGAGCTGGGCATCTGCCAGCTCCTCCTCATCCTCAGCAGCATACTGGGGAGAGGACTCTGAGGGAGATACTGGCACCATCAAGAGGAGAGGAGGAAAAGATGTCAATGCTGACCCAGAAACAAGTAGCATCACATCCACCGGGTCAGAGGAGGCGAAGCAGCTCGGCAGACCATCTCCATCGCCCATCACTGCTGGGGGTAAAGGTCCTTTTTGTCAGTGAATTATATTTATTGTTACACTAATTTTATTATGAAAGGTCAGGTTTTGTTCAAGACTCAAAGCCGTGGAGATAAGCGAGGTTATACAAGACTAAACTAAAAGAAATAGTACATCAACTTGGTAACTGGCTAGCTAGAGGCGACTGCCCAAGGTTTATGGTCAAACTGAACGACATATATTATGTATTCTTCTCTGTTAGCTTCTCTTTAACTAAGACAAACGACATAAAAACAACAGTAGCCTTTTCTGAGTCTGTCACTTCGATGGGTCGAGACAGCCAAATCTGTCTAGAGACTCTCATAATAGTATTTGTTTGATCTCTTATTCATCTTTTCTTCATAAGAGATCTTTGATTTTGATCACTCAATCTTTCTGCACCATTTGTTTGTTAGTTAGTTTTTTTGTGCATGTGTTCATTGTCCCTTTGTTCTTATGGTCAAAATGTTTACTCTAACACACACTGCTCACAAAAAGCTTCACCTGACCACAAAACTGACATCGTACTTCTGTAAAATAATTTTGAAAATTAAGGAAACGTGTTAACTGACAAGCATGAGACTTTATGCAAAGTGGGCAGTAATTTTATATTCATTGTGGCAGATGAGTGTTGTATATGCTTACTCATCTAACTGAATACATTTCCCAAAACAGATATAAAGGATAAACTTCAAAATGCAGAACTTCCCTCATCGTGAACTTCTGCATTACTAGATATGGAGATGTGCACGTTGTCTTTCATTCATCACTCTAAAAGGCATCTGCAGCTGTTACAAAGACTCATCTTTTTCATTATTTCACCCCCTCAGCTCGAAAGGAGGGCCGTTACCGTGAGCCTCCGCCAACTCCCCCCGGCTACACCGCCCTGACAATCTCCGATCTCGCAGAGGGTCATCACCCAGCGCCGTCTGCCCCCACGCCCACAGCAACCCACTCATGCCGCCGGCCGCCAGACTACACAACAGCTCTGCAGCGATCGCGTATGGTCACCCAGTCCCCAGACTCCCACCAGGCTCATCAGGCAGCCAAGCATCGGGCGGGCGGCCTCCACCGCACCCGCTCACCAGCCGAGGAGCAGGAGCCAGAGGAGGAAGAGGAGGGTGAGTCCTTGTCTTCCAAACTAGTCGCTCTGAGGAAGCAAGTGGCACAGCATACACCTGAGACTCCCAGACCATGAGAATGTGTGGGGTTAACAGGCAGGGCCCCTCTCCCCGAGGCAGGTAAAAAAAAATCTCATTTATCAATTAGGTTGCCCCCCTTCACTCCAGTCAACCTGCATGTGAACAGGGACACACACATGAACTGAAACTGACCTTTCCTTCACTCAGCCCCCCCCACCACCACCACACTAGCACCAGCAGGGTCAGTCTCACTCCAAACATCCATATCTGTGGAAATCATGTTTGATCTGGTAGTTGTTCATTTGGAGTGGGACCCTCATCTTTAACCCACAGTTTATCATCATGCATGAGTCATACTGGTTGGATCAGAAGCTCGCTGTTTCCCAGACACCACACACTCTGCTCTTCTCTTTTACTCACTCACACACTTTCCAGCAGCTTCTGTCAGAGGTCACACTCCTGTTAGGAACTTCTCACTCACGCAATTAACTTCTGCACCTTCATTCTCCTGCACCAACACATACAACTCACAACCTGGATGAATGTTGTATCATTTTAGTCATTGGTGTTGATCAGAAAGACTTGTTGATAGATGGTGTACAGTTCAGAGTAAAGTTAAGTAGAGAAGTCCAGGGAGCAAAGAGGGACTCTGAAAGTTTAACCTCTTCTAATATTCACTACTAGTCACACTCTCCCATTAAATGTAATGGGAAAGTGTGTCCAACATTTTGGCTGGTTGTGTGCATGAAATGGATAAGATGTGTCAAAGCATGAGAGTCGGTACCTTTACATGACAAACTATTGTCTTAGTCTGACTAAAACTGGATTTTAAGACATGTCAACATGTCAACATGTCCAACTGAAATCACACTAAATCCGGTTTCTTTACGTTGGACTAAGCTTCAGATAATTCAGTTTGGGGTCAAATTATTTCTGTGTGTATACATTCAGCTGACTGTTGTGTACGTACTACACAGTTCCCATGTCAGGCTTTGATTCAGTTGTAACAGAAGAATAAAAAAGCTGGAAACAAAAGAGAATTTATAACAGTGGCACAAGATTTGAAATGCAGACTGTACCCAGTTCCCTGCTCTAGATGGAAACCAGTTTTCCACCGGCTAGGTCAACCACATACTAGCAAGATGAGCTTTGGTCAATAAATCAATTCCAATCCGGTACTTATATTCAGGGACAAGACCTGTAATCCTAGCTTAGCTTACCTTTGCATGTAAACTTGGACTGTGGAGGAGAAGTAGGTCATTCTAGTTTGTATTCATGTTGCTGTTGGTTCTTCTGCTTTACAATACTACAGGAAAGGTACTGTAGAAATCAGCTCATTCAACCAGGATTCTTCTGACTCTGATTTATTTGAACATGTTGAATAATTCAATATTACTATCAGCAATGTCATGTTGGGTAACATGCTCAAAGGTAGTGGGAAGAAGCTGAAGCCTACTTATTCCCACCCCTTCTATACAGGCAGTTAATCAGTCAGCTAGCCGCTATTTACACTTCACATCATATAAAAACATTCATATTCATTAAACTTACAGATAGATCCACATAGACAGTGAGATATTCATCTATGAGCAAACCAGAAAAAATAAAAGAAATAAAAAGTGTCAAATTAGTGTGTATGCAGAGAATTAGAATGTTCACCAATATTTATGATTGACTAAAACCCTCACAGGTCAACAGCATTAAATATGATCAGAAACAATATCAGCAGGGAGTATCAACATTTAAACACAAATCAAAGCATTATGTGTCTCCCTTTAAACTGTCACTGCTTAAAGTCCCTTTTCTGAGAGCTTACACAGACCATGCAGTCATAAACTGGTTGCATGGTCAATATATAACAAACTGAAAGTGCTGTCAATGAGCTGCAAACATCTGACTGTCAGATTTACGTAGCATCAAATAAATCCCAGAAATCATCATGCAGATACGCCCGCATAGTACCCAAAATCAGCACTTTTTTTTTTTTTTAAAGATACCTACATTAATTAACCTGTTATTATAAGAAAATTAGATTTGTGTAGTTCAGTTTGTTTGGAATAATTATTAAACACTTGGAAAAAAAGTCATGACTGCTGGAGAGGATCCATTAGTTCTCTGTCACGGCATAAATATTCTTGATTCGGTCATTTTTATTGTAGAAGATAAAAGCAGCTCATCTAAAGCCTGGTTGCAGATGTCTTTTCTAAAGTCAGCATGCCATATCTGTTTGCATCAAACATTGTCAGCTTTAATCAATTGTTTTAGCCATCTGTGCATGCTTGGATGGCAGATATCAGGAGTAAATACTTGCATTCTAGATGAAATGTCTTATAACTGGAACAAAAAGCCCTTTTGTTTTCTTTTGGTTACAAAAATGTTTAATATTTCAAAAAATAAGAATTGATATAATGAGACGTGGACATAAATCACTCTGTTATCACAACAGAAGCAGTTTTTTAGATATTCATCTAAAGATAACAGCAGTGAAGAAATAAATCAAGTAGTTTTCAGCTTCTGTGTTTAAAGAACACAAACGTCAAAATGCCGTTTGTGTTATGTGTGAAGTTACGAGAAAGCAGGACATCAGTCAGAGACATGAAGCCATGTTTTGGTAAAATACCATCAAATTAAGTCAGAGCACGTGTTCAGTCCTTTACCCGCTTCATTTCCATCCCAGGCTGATCCAAGTTCCAAAAAGCTGCCCTAGCTGGAGAACAGTGAGGACAGGATGGTCCAACCTTTTATATCAGAGCGATGGACATGTAACTATCACTCTACCAGCTGTTATTTTCATAGACACAAATAAAACCACCTAAACACACAGCAGAAATATGTGACCTAACCAGATATTGATTTAATACAACTGAAGCTTATTTCCTCTCTTCACTGCTCTGTAAAGGCAGGTCCACTGAGGAGAGCCGTTTCACACTCCAGCAGATTTAATGGGCCTAATTTACCCTGCATATTAGAACTCAGTGGAATGCAGAAAACTCCTGGCTGGATTTTAGTTTCTTTAAACTATTGGTGCTTTTTTGTGGGGAAAGCCCCTGCAATCTTTAAAATGCATCTGTGAGAGCCAAAAGAAGGAAAGTTTTCATTCTAGCATGTTGCTGCAGCTCTGGTGCTTTATTAGTAGTTTAGGTTTAAAAAAAGAAAAAGTTTCTGCATTCATTATAACCTCTGACTGTCTCTGTCCTTTTCTCTCCACAGAGGATGAACAGGTGTCAGCGGTCTGAGAGATAACAGTGGATGTCGTTTAGCAGTAACTTGAAGTCCCATTGGTCCAGGGTGGGAAGGATTAAAGAGACAGACCAATAAACTCATCAGTTACATACGTGCCTGCCTCTTCCACTTGACTCGGATTCCTCTGCTCATCTCCCTCCCCTGCCTTAAAGCATCATGGGGGGTTGAATAACCCTGCATGCAAAAAAGATAAATACTGTGAAGAAGAGACGACGGAGAGAAAGTCAAAGATGACGAAATGCCTGGCACTTTGGACAAATTTAAAGAAAAAAAGAAGAAAAAAAAGACTACAGTAACCTGGCTGGGTGGGGGGGGGTGAACCTGGCCACGTACACCCAAAACCACGTAGATGTCGCTGTTTAGAAATGGGACCGGCTCCTAAAGACTGCCCCACCCCACCCCTAAACCAGTGAAGAAACCCCAAACCCACCCGTTAACACAACAGCATCATGGCGTGTTGAGCTTCATCTGCACTTTCTCATTTTCTACTTTCTAAAAAAAAAGAAAAGAAAACTGAACAAATAAAAACAATAGAACAGACTTTATTAAAGATGGAGATAAACAACGGTTGATTCGAGTCATTTTCAACTACCCACTAGATCTTTTTCCTCTTCTTTTTTTTTTTTTTTTGTACTGTTTTTGTTTTCTTTGACTGATTGCACTCTGATGGCAGAGCAGACAAACCAAGTCAGCCTGGACTGAAACAACCCAGCTATTGTTGTGTTTGAACTTTAAATCCAGTATTATCTCGTGTTCAGATGTGAAAGTTTACCACTCGGTTTGAATCCAAAAGCTAGGTGAAGAGCTCAATTTGGGAATATACATGCAGTGTACTAATACACACACAGACAGACAATACATTTTATATCCTAGTAAATACATAAAAACAGTTTAATTGTAATACTAGCACTTTGAGCACAATCCTAGATGTTGCCCAGTGTTTGGCCTGAATACCAGGGTATGACTTCTTCCTGGTTATATCTCAGTCTTCTCATGTTGTTGTCGCTCTCTGTTGCACTGAAACAACTATTTTCACCTGTAGGAGATATCAAAAAGCACACCCACTGAAAATCATGGAAGAATCCATCATTTTGGTCTCGAACAGTGCAGCAGATGACTACAAGTGAACTAAAGCCAGAAACTTAGGAATCATCGTACAAACTGTGGGCGTCAAGCAAGCAGTCTGACAGAAAAGTTGCTTCTCGATCCTTCTTTTATTTATTTTTTGGTCACAGAGGCGATCGGAGCAGCCGGGGTGGCGAACATCAGCACATTTCAGAAGCTGACATTGTGTCATTTTGAACTCAATTTATCAAAATGATCTTGTATAGTTTTTTTTTCTTCAAAAAAGCTTCCACTATTTCCAAAATTGTTTTATTTTTTATCTTTTGTGCCCCCCCCCTCAAAACTGAACGTGCATCTTGTGAATGTCCAAGCGCCTTACGATGCCATGATTGCATACATGTCTTTATGATCATTCATGATGCAGATCGTCTTGTTGAATCAAACGGTAGTGGAGTGAAATGCCTTATTAAAGAAACCTCCCCTGGCTTCTGTTCTGTTTTTATTAAAGACTCTGTGCAAGATGAGGTCAGGCATTTCCTTTCAGCTTGTCGTGGCTTCAGACGGTATCGTCAGACTTGGACTGAGACCGTTTCCTGTTAACATCTCAGTATGTTGTTCACACACAGCTACCGTACATCCCTGCCGCTGCTGTTGTGCTTCTAAAGTACCAAGAAACTCTTTTTTCCCCCTCTTTCCATCATATATCGCCATCAGTGGAAGTGACTGAAGATTTAGATTTTTGCGCTTTTCTTTGACTCCGGTGGAGAAGTTAACATATGAAGTACCTTTTTTTTGTTTTGTTTCCAAGGCTGCCAATCAAAACATTAAGCATCCGATTAAGAAAATATATTTTTTTTTGTTTGTTTTCATCTTATCACTGAGTCGCACTGATCACATTGATCAGTCTTGGAAATTACAGACTGAGAAAAAGACGAGTGGCTGCAGTGTTTTCCACTGTGTTCTGTGACTACACACACATTTTTTTGGGTTTCTTTTGTTATTGTAATTTTTTGTAATGGCTGCAAATAGATTGTTAATTATTTGTTTGTAATACAGTGGTGACATGCATCATTCACTTTCATTCAACTCTGAAGATAATGTGCATATTAGCGGGTCGAGTCCTATTTCGAAAAACAAAAAGTTGCACAAAAATGTACAAGCGTAAAGATAAGTGTAGTAGGTAGAACTGCTACTCTGTTTGATGTGTGATGTCAGTGAGATATGTACATTTAGCTGGTGATCACCTTCTTTTCTTCATTCTTTCTTGTACTACTTTAACCTGTATGTCTTTTAAAAAGACAATTGGTGGAGTATGTATCGGTTGTTTTTTGTATTTTTAATACAATAATTGTAAATATTGGTTATATTTTTGTTCAAATGTAATATGTTTATGCCTCAACATCCAGTTTATATGAAGCTGGCAATCAATAAATACTGCATAAAGACTTAGGTTTAAATGCACTCATTCATCTCCTCTGCATTTTTGATGTCTTTCTTTTTCCAGCTCGTTTTTCTTTCCCCAAGGTTTTTCCCCCAGATTCCATGTAGTGTTTGCACAAGTCATGGAAGCAACTTGAAAAGTGTAACGCTCATACTTTTCTATCTGACCGCAGTGTGTCAGAATTAATAAAAAAAGAAAGAGAGAGAGAGATATTGAAGTCTGCCCTTGTTTTTATTTACTTGTTTTTGTGTTGTCTTGTTATCTCAGGCTGCGAGAAGTCCCAAATCTCATTTCTTTCATCCCATCTACTTTAATTTTTATTCGTCTTTCCATTAGCTGTTTCATTTTCTAATAAAATTCCAGAGCTGCAGCCCACATCTCCACTGGAACAAAAACAAATTAGATTAGGCCAAACTTATTACCTCTGGCCCATGTTTTAGGGAGTAGCTGCTTTTGTTGGATTTTTTATAACCTGCAAGTTGAATATTAAGATCACTTCCTCTTCGTTCACAGTAACTATTTACATGTATATTGACTGGAGGAGGATTAATTCATATGATGAGTCACCTGCAGCAACACAACAGCCACAGTGATGTAGAATTATGTATCAAGGACGTATTTGTTCATAAGAGCATAAATAGTTTTTTTTTTTTCTTAATGAGCCTGGATGCTGTGTCATAAAACCAGACCATAAGAGGGCACTATTTACTTAAATTTGGTCTGAAGTACACTACACTGTTTGGATCTGAAAGTGTATTTTATACACTGAATTTGACTAATTGATTGAAACTGATGTTGAAAAATCATCCCAGGCCATCTTTCACTTACAAACAGCCTTGTAACTCCACAGCTGTCTTATTGGTCCTGTTGACATCTATGTGTAATGATCCCTGAGCTTCTTGTTTATTAGTGTGTGTTAAGATGGGGAGATGCCCTGCGCTTGTACAGTTTGACACTAGTGCACTGACACCATATCGCAGCCTGATGCATCTAGTTCTCATGAATAATGCAAGCTCGGTTGTCGTGCTTCATGCGAACACAGAGCCGGGGGTTCTAATTTGTCTCACCTTACAAAGAAAAAATGACATGCATCCCCCAAGAGAACTGAGGAGCTGCCCACACACCAAGATTTAGCCTTGTAAATAAAGGTGAAATATCAGGGTTCCTCTGGTTTTGAGCCTATTTTCAGTCTTTCCCAGACATACAAAAAAAAAAGCTGTGAGAATCATCATATTTTTTGCCAAATGATTGGCTATAAAATCCGAAAAGAAAAGTTAGGAGCTGCCATTGCCTCCAGTGTTTCAGCTGGAGTACAGTAAGAAGCTTTAATATAAAAGTTGGCCGAGTGGTTTGATTTCCTCCTATCTTTACAATTTTATTAACTGGTATCTTCTCTGTTGCAGGACCTTAAAAGTGACTAAAATTGCTTCTTCCCATCTCTTTTTTTTAGGAGGTTTCCACACTCCAGATTCAAATGTTAAAACCTGAATCAGTACAGCTGTCCCCTCTGTCCAAGTCTATGTGATTAACAATAGAGATGTGAAATGGAAGCTTAATTACAACTGACAGTGCAGTATTTATTTCTTACTATTACTGAGGTGTGGAATCCTGTACATGAAAATGACATCAGCGAGAAAAAAAAGGTGACATATGAATACTTTGACATATTTTTCTTCTAATTTCCTCTACCTGTAAACAGACACAGAACATCCCTAACACTGGCAGATCATGTTTTTGTTGGGGTGAAAAATCTGAGGACAAAATATTCCTCTGCAGATGCCTGCAATGGGGAAGATAACCGTGACTGACAAGAGAATGAATGTGGAACCATAACCACAAGGAAAAAAAAAAAAAGCCAGGCACTGCTGCTGCATGAAATTAGAGGAAACATTGCTGTAATCTGTGTCCGACAGTACAACCATCCCCCTGACTTCTGTCAGACGCGACGGGTTTACTACCCACTTGGCTCTGGAAGTGTGCTGTCCCCTCAGGGGCACCAGGGGGCACTCTTTACCATGAAATGCTGCCAGATGGACCTGTCCACTCTCTCTCTGGGCAATGGGCCTTATCAAGTCGCAGCAGGCAGCCAACCGCCCTCTGTAGATAGCCAGCTGGTTATGTGTGTAAAGCCTGGGTCCAAAGTTGTCGACCGTGTTCAATCGAGGCGGCTGTGGGCCATATTATGGCACTGTCTCCATTCCTTTCATGGTAAACTGGATGAAGGCTGCATTGCTAGGGTTGAGGGGAGTGGAGATGTCACTGTATTCACCGGGCTCCACAGGGGCTGCACACACCCAAACAGACAATTCAGTTAAAAGCTGTCAGAGTCAAAGAGTTGAAAGAAAGAAAGATTAATAAAAGCTGTATTTGCTTCTCAGCCCAGGTGCTTTCCTGACGAATTTGCTGAGGTAAAATCCAGTGAAGGTCGCGGGGGCCAACAATGGTGAAGAGCACATTCACTCCTCTTTTTTTTGATTGAAAGGACTTTCACATTTCATGTGGTTCATAAAGGGATTCCTGTCGTTTTCATCCCACCCTGCCTCCCATGCAGAAAGACGGCCATTTAATATCAGCATGGCATTCTTTAATTACTGAGCATGCTTTCTCTAGATGATTAGATTTGATGATTTGCTCTGATATTTGCATACAGATACAATCTCCCATCATAACTTAAATGTGAGCAGAACACTTTTTTTTCATAATAGACATAAAAAGAAATTATGTTTTACGTATCATGACATAATAGAAAAAAATTATGTGGTCCTTTCTAAGTCTTAAGATGAGGTCAATCAAACCTCCAATAAACAACTCATAACATAATTAATTTGACAAAAACTTAAGCAAAATGTAGAAGCAGTGTATGAAAAATTAGATACACACCCTTATGATCCAGTAGCTTGTTGAAGCACCTTCAGAAACAATCACTTGAACTAAGTGGAGTTTTTTTGTACAATCAGCCTCTCACATCATTGTAGAGGAATTATGGCTCCTTTGTTTTTAAGCTATTAGCTCAGTTCATTAAAGTTTGCAGACATGCATTCATGCACATGTAACCCATTGATTAAGAAGCCTGCTTTATTTTGACGGGCCAGCTTCCTGTGCTGCATCAGTCTCCCTTTAAAATCCGGGGTCACCAGGTGATTTTTCCCTTTTACCTGCTGAGGCTGTGGCATGCTCAGGTCAGCGACCTGAAAAATAACGGGATTGTCATCCGATCTGTTCTTTCATGGTGAGTTTTTCTCCCGATGTAACCGTAACTATTTAAGGTCCCACCACAGCATTTCAATCAGGTATGAAGTCTGGGTTTTGACATGACCATTGCAGCACATTAATTCTTTTCTTTTTCAGTCATTCTGTTATAGATTTGCTGCTGCTGTGTGTTTCGGTTCATTGTCCTGTTGGATGAGCCAATTTGGGCCAAATTCTAGCTGTTGGACAGTCGTTTGGTCAACACACTTACTCCAAGATTCCCATGTCCTGTGACTGCAAAAACAAGCCAAATGTCTGTGTTGATTTGCCATGTTTTGCTTTCACCAAACATGCTGCTGTGCATTATGTTGTTTTTATTAGATATTTTATTCCGTATTTCTAAAGCCACCTAACAAACAAATCCTACAGCAGACTTTAGGTATAAAAGATGCAAAGAACTTCACAAAAACACAAGATAAACAGTACAGGGCAGCATGACAGCACACTACCTTCCTGTAGCATAAATCCACATGATACAATCTGCTTGTCTTGTCTGGAAACCAAAGGAAGCCACCCCATGTTTCTTAGCTGCTATGCATTACAGCCAGACATCTCCACATTCTTGTCTATTCAGAGGACATTATTACAAAAGATTTTTAGTTTCTTTAGATGCAACTTTTGAAATTAATTGCATAATGATGTCTGTTAAATGAGAATGGGTTTTCTTCTGGCAACTTTTTATCTTTTTCTAATTGTAGTGTCATGAACTTTAACATTTTACATGCTACTTGAAGCTTGTAGAGTCTGAGATGTAGGTCTTGGGTTTTTTTGCAGTTTCTAATCGGTCTCAGATTGGGAGGAACTCGTGGGTCGTCCACTCCTGTCGAACATGTTTTCTTCTTATGAATAATCTCACTGTAGAAAGATAGACTCTAAACTGTTTGAAAATGGCCCCATAGCTCTTCCCAGACTGGCGAGCAGCAACATTTGCCTCTCATGTTGTTCCTCTTTGACATTGGGTGAACGCACTGCTGAGTGACTGCTTCTTACCTTCTTAATTCCTGTAGATTGGGTGCACTTATTTTTCCCACACTGCTTCTGCATTTTGGCAAACCTTTTGTTAAATAAACAATGCCATGTGTTGACGCTCATCCAACATTGTATTTGCATACAACTCTGAATTGATTGGTGGATAATTTAAGACAATGCTACATGTTTTGTTTTTTTCTATTTGTCTTTCAGCTTCTCAAAGTAAACTTGCAACAATACACCATCAAGACAAATACCACTTTTTTAGGTACATCTTATAACACCACTTCAAATCTGCACCAACAGTATTTTCTAGATAAGCAGCTAAAGGTATTTGGAACTATTATATCTTACATCTATTATTTAGTTATTTAGAAGATGGAACTGCTTTCCTGTGATGTGCTGTTGGTGTTGCTGTTCCCTTGACTCTGCCTTTCTGGCTCTTGAGTTCCTACTGTGGTAGATTAGCAGATAGTGGGGTCTGCCTTTGACAGAGCACCTGCAAATTTGCAGAGATAAGAAAAAAAAGCCACCCTATAAACAGGGCACAGATCCAACCAAGCACACTGTAGCAGCTCCATCGCTCCCTGGACTCACTAACACACGATAATGTCAGTAATTCTGTCGCCTTGGATCCTTTAAGTCAGTTTCAGGCAAATTTCTAGATCAATCAATCAGTTTGTCTGTCTGTCTATCTCACACCGGTCTCATAAATAACTGTGTTTTCATCCTCCCCGGTGCCGCTGAGAAGTGATTCAGGGGAACCTTTCGCCTCATGCAGTAATGACTCTCTTGTCATTCATGGTGCTCGCAGGAGAAATCACTGAGAGGGAAAACATCCTCTCAGTGTCCGCTGTGGAGTAGAATAAATGTCTGGAATTATTGTGGAGAGGGATCACAGCCAAGCGTAAAATGTTAACACGCACAGTCTTAGTTCCAAATCTCACAGTAATGGTTTGACATTTTTTTGAGATAAACCTTTTTTCTGATTTGTGTGATGAGGCTGAAACCTTTGTAAGTCTATGATAAATGTGAAGCTGCAAACAGCAGCTGCTGAATTTAGTTTAGCCAGATATTTTTTGTATCATTTTGTTGTAAATTTGGATTTTTAACCATTTTAAAGGTGTGACCAAAAGCATTAAAACTGCTGGATAAGTCTAGTTTCCATTTAAAGTTGGGGGTGAGACTGAGTCCTCTGTTTTGACCAGTAATCTGTAATAATGGTTTTGGGGCATAGAGATTTACTAAAGGCCCGGTCACACTGCGTTTTGCGGGCGTATCGCGGCTGAATCACGGGCAGAAATGTCTGCCCGTGAAGCAGA
>JAOXYM010000007.1:10760603-10776951 GCA_028567055.1 Leptatherina wallacei | reverse complement strand
TTAAAGGACTTGCCAACAGTGTTGCCAGGTTGGACAGGTTTCTGCCCAATTGGGCTTCAGTTTGAGGTTTCCTGCACTTGCTGTCTTCATGTTTGAAAACAGAGGACTTCACTTCAGAGACGACCCTGCTTCTCTTCAATAAGATGATTAATTCCTGGTTTTATGATTTTGACTTAATGGGTTTACTTGTGGTTCTTCATCCTACTGTCGATGCTGGCTGTTTATTTTCTTCTCTAATGGGCAGTTTGTCCTCTAGATGTAACCGTGTGTCTGTCTGCTTTTACTGTTTGTATTGGGTTTAATCATGGATGAGTGTACTTTGTTTGGGCTTATTGTTTATTGTCGGTTGGCAGGTGCGTTATGATGCTCTCTGCTTGTTTACTCAGTGGAAATATGAATATCCTTATTTGAGCGTTTTGGGCACAATTGCCCATCCTTATTTCCCCTACGTTATGCTGTTATTTTAATGGCGTTACATTCATTGCAAGTTTAGACCTCCTATAAATGGCAATATTTTACTTAATGTTATCCTAATGTTATCAATCTTGTACTCAATTTATTTTCACCAATTATTTTCAACTAATATTACCATGCTGGAAGTCCCTTAAAACCATCTGTCATACATACGGCTCATATTTTCATTGCCCAGTTTATTTCTGGCTATATATTATAGAAAAAATATACTCAAAGCAATTTGACAGCTTGCAGTACTGTTCTGCATATCATAATTGCATCTTAACTAGAAGTTGCTGATGCTTTTTCACAGCTGCTACTTAAAACCATATATATATGTGAATAGCTGAGGTTTCTTCTTCTAGCTGCTTGTCAGGAGACCTGCTGGATAAAGATTTAGTCAGACCAAACTGCAGGTAGCTCTAATCGGAGTCTGCAAGCACGGCAGTTTTAACAGTGAATTAGATTTTGTGTTGTTTAACTTTTTTATACAAACAACTACAAAACAAAGAGGCTAGTGGCACGACTTGATCTGAAAGTGCTGGTACATCCTATTCTCCCTATAGGATATTCACTCACCGTCCTGTGAATTCAAACTGTAATCAACAACAATGTCCTTGTCCTGGGGTCCCTGGCAAAATGGAAGTGCTAAACCATACCAGCAACTAAGGATCTCTACAACTTTTACCCAGATTGGTGTATGTGTATATATTTCCATATAAAGTGGAAAAAAGGGCCAAGCTCTCTTTTATGCTTCCACATGTTTCATTTTGGGAAGTCTTGTTGGAGTGTGTATAGTTGTGTATATAAGTGTTATTCTAAATTGTGTGAATAGGCCTCTTGGCTCTCATACATATTTCTGAGAGTCTGCCAGACTGTTCAGTAAATCAGTTTCCCTAAATCAAAATCTGGTGTCAGATCTCTCTTCCATAACAATTTTGCATTAGATGGCTCACTAAGAGATGACTTGCCATTCTTTAAAACAGTGAGACTCTGTGGCTTACCTGTGGAGTATTCAGGTGGTACAAAATGAGTTTCTCTGTAGTCTACCTACCCTGTAGGTTATGCAGTTTCCTAAATGTTGCAATCACAAAAGAAAATATAGAAGTAATATATAATTAAAAAAATCATGTAATACTATTTCGGTATGAAGCAAGTTTGAAATATAAAAGGGTAATTTACCCATATGTGCTTTGGCAATAAAAATCAGTGCATGGGATTTTCTTCTGAGGGAAATAACAATAATAATAATAATAATAATACATTATAATGGTAGGGGAAACACTTCACTACTCACAACAAGTTTGGGATTTTCTGCAGACTACTGCAATACACATCTATAGTGCTGTGAAGTACTTGAAAAGGCCTCTTGTATAATTTAATAATTGACATGAAACCCTGTATTGTACTTTAAGTTTCACTACTTTTACAAGTGCTTTAGCCCCCCCCCCTTCTTTTCATTAATCTTCAATACATATCTTTATACTTACGATACAGTAGAAGTAGAGAGATTGTAGACGAAAGACAATATCTTTAATTAAGAAAGCAGCGTTTCTTCTGCTTTCTTAAATGTTCCTGCCGTTGTTGCTGCTTTGAAAGGTGCAGAAGACAGCGGGGAAGTGATTTCTAATGAAAAATCCACTATTACAGCTGGTTAGAGTAGTGAAGAATCGGCTGCCGAAGAATGTCAAACTGTGTCTTTGTCTGTGAGAGATAGAAGTAATGGAGAATGAAAGGTATTCACTTCATCAGACTGAAGCAGGGCTGCTATGGTGATTGATTATGACCCTAGTTACTGTAAGGGTTACCTCATGTTTCAAAACATCCCACAAAGCTGTTCATTCTTCTCATGTCTCAATCATCAGTCATCTTCCTTTGGTGGGTAATCGGTGGAGCTTCCACATTCAAAGGCCATGTGACCCCTTGTATAGCATGGGGAATGGTGAAGGCTTCAGCAGCATACAATCCACCCATTTTTCCTCCACCACTAGCCATCGGCTCCCTGGTTTCGGTAGTCCTGTGTTCTTTCCTGTTATTTTCACCATCTGCCTGCAAAATAATCTGAGTCAGCATGTGCACGTTAATGGTGTCCACTTGAGTTATTTCTGACCCATTAGCATCCAGATTGTTGCTTTCACACCACATTAAACCAAATTTACAATCTTTGCAGCATGATCAACAGTTTGTGTGACATGAGATTCAGACATGTTAGAAATTATTATGACCTTTTGGAAGGCTGCCAATTTAATCCTGAACTCTACATCACTGAAGAAAAAAGATGGGAAAGTAGAAAGGGAGGAACAAATTAAATTAAATAAACCCTCTATGCCCCCAAGCAAAAATAAAGAACAGTGTGCAAACCAACAGCCCAATTTATCACTGTATCAAAAGCCTAGAGTAGCTCTGAGTATAAAAAATGGATCTGAACAAACGAAATCTGTAAAATTAGTCAGCATGACTCAATGATTTTTATTCCCTCTTAAACCTGCAGGAACCAATTTAGTGATCCAAATTTTCAGTTAAAACTTAGATAAAAACATGACTTCATCCATTGAATTTTTCTAAAACATAAAGTGGTTATTTTTCTTTTTAGAGAACCTCAAAATGTTATAGTGTTGTAGGTAAAACTGGGGCTGTCAGTCTATTAAAATTTTTAATTGCATGAGTGTCCTGAGTTAATTCGCGATCAATCGCATATTAATTGCAGGATTTTTTAAAAATCTTTTTTATTTTGTCTACTTTATTTTATTATATATTTTAACAGGATATTTATCATTAAATAATACTTATGCAAGCTGTTAAGAAGCCCACATTGACTCTAAACACATCATTTATCCTGACTGGTTTATTTCTTAAAACTTTAGTTGCCCTTGTGTGAGGTATACTGTTAGAGTTGCGATTTCCAAGCTACATTGAATGCAGCACAGCTGCATGGCAAGTTGTCACCATAAATTTAAGTTTTATTTTCTAATCCTTGTCCCGTGGATGGCTTGAGTCGCCTTCTCCGGCATTATTTGGAGTTATTAGTTGATAAAATACCTCAGTCTTGTTCAGAAAACCATCTTGCAGAACTTAAGAGCTCAACTGTGTGTGTAAAAGATCTATTCTGTCCATTTCTGCTTCAGAGCCACGACCTGGGTGTGGGTGGATGGATGGTGGGAGAACATGAGTCCTTATGATGTGGGAGGTGTACATGTGGAGAGTGTGTGGGATATTCTCGGTTGTGTGTCTGTATTTGCATAGTGTGTTGTTTGTAGTCCAGTTGGATGCATTGTTTTCTATATGGTGGTCTTTATTTTTTTGCTCGGCACAAAACAGCAGCCAGACAATCATTCTGCTTGCTACAATGCTGGACAAGACAGGTTGGGGGGAAAAAATTTAAATTAAAAAAATTCAACACAAAGTACAAGTAAGGACATAAATACGTTATTAAATAAATAGGTAAAAGATAAAAAATTATTCTTATTAATATCATTATTACTAATATATTAAAAAAATTAACACATTTAGAGCCTGATCTATCAGTTTGACATGTTAAAACGTGTGCAAACTAGACAGCACACACAAAAACATGTTGCAACGGAACACTAAATGGGCTATTATAGTACTAAATGGGCGCACCGAGGAATGCACCTCTTCAACGGGCAAAATAACACCTGCACTCCATTTTAGCACGTTTGCCTTGAATGAATGATATGCAACTTCTGGCATTTCTGCCAAAAGGTGAAAAATACTGGGAGAAGTAGATGCAAATAAATCAGCTTTGCACGTGCAATTTGATTTACTAAAACTGACTGTTTCTGCGCCTTTATTTAACACTTTTGAAATCAGGTGCAAACTAGCTGCACCTGTAGAGGAGAGCGGAAACAGACAAATTCTGCAGGAGTTCAGACGTGCATCAGTCTGATTCACAATTTTTCATCATGATCGGTGGAGGCAATGCAGCTTAGCTTATAAACTAAAAAATGGATATAATATAGTTCAAATAACTCATCAACTATTCAATATTTTCTGAATTTATAAGTGTTTTGGTTCAGTGCTTTTGTCTGTTCATAGTAACTCTAACCCCAACCCAGTTTCATGAAAAAAAAGACAAAATTTGAATCAGTATTTTTTTTTTACTTTAAAAGTTCCACAACCTTTTTGTTTCTATTTTACATATTCTATTAATATAAAGACCTTAGAAATACTCCATCAAATGACACCACAGAAGAAAATCTGCACACTCTTCGTGTATTGAATTGTTAGTGTCAACTTGACAACTTGACTTGGTAAACAGTTGCAACTCATTAGCAGGGATGGGGTACTGCCTCGCTGTTTTTGGGATTTTGTTAGTTTTTTTTCCATTTCCTTTTGTTCATGTAATTCACCTCCAAATTAGGGGTGGTTCATACTAGTTCAGAAAATATAACCTCCAGGTCTACTGACCTTAAATTCTAAGCCAGCTGAATAACATGTTATTGCATGAATGCCAAGCTAATTACAAGGCTGACATTTTGCAGGTGCAGGCCTTTTTATGTAGAATCACAGAAGCAGGCTGTTAATTTTTTGTATTGATAAAGACATCAGGTATATACAAGTGAAAGAGAAGCAAATAGCTGGACTTAAAATGATCTAATTTACCTCTTTATAGCAACAATCCATCTTTTCAAGCAAAGAGCAGTTTTTCCAGCCTTACTTGTTACATGTTAGAAGGATTCAGCTCTTCAAATGGACTGCAATGGAGTGCAACTAATTTGTTGCACAGCGCCCTCCAGGTTTCAAACCTACAGCATCCACAGTTTTATAAATCCACTCGTATCAGGGATAATTCCTGATGTCTTTCTTCTGCAACAGTCATTTAAACATCATGCTACAGCTGCACTCACCTGTGAAGTCATTTTCAATCCTCATTGTGGACTGATTTTCTATAAATGACTCAAACACTGTCACAAAAAACAAAGCGGAGTGCGGCTGTGAAATATATACAATGTTGATTTTGGCTTCAAACAATAACCCCCCCCCAGAGATATCAACAAAAAACTGTGCTTATTAAAATAATTTTGCTGTAGTATGCTCTGCTATTTTGTCATGTGTTCTTAAGGAAAGCTTCCAAAGTTTATTCCGGGAAGATACCAGAGTTAGACCCACTGCCATTGCTACCCAATGGTGCCAACTTAGCGACTCTATTGCTATATTTAGCAATTCAGACCCTTCTAGTTACTTTTTTTCGAAAAAGCAAATGGCGACAAATCCAGCAACTTTTTCAGGTTTTGTTGGAGACTCATGGATACTGATGTGAAAGCATGTATTGTTCCTATTCTTCTCAATGAGAAGCAGCTTTGCTGTAGACCCCTCCCACGTCTCAAAGCACACACAGGATTCCTGGTGTAGTGTTGAAATAAGTACCCCTGCTGTGAAAACATGAAACGACACCTATCGACAGGAGTTCTTGTTTCCAAAAAATTTCATGAGAGAGGGAATGAATGAATAAATCTTACATGCATGCACGATGAAACTGTGAGTGGTAGGGACTACAAGCAAAAAACAAAACAAACTACAACAGCATGGAGCTGCAGAGGCTTTATTTTGCTAAAGCTACGCCTTATGCCAAGTCGGGCAAATGGTGGAATTACAGAGGCTATGACTTCTTGAGTGGGCAAAGACATTAATATTGTCTGTGATATTGTTAGAGATATTTTAGAAAAATATTGCAATATCATTTTTTGGGGATAAGGCCCACTCCTAGTAGACGCCTTACACATCTCAGAGGATCTCTCCTGCAACACTGACACCATATCACTGGCCAAGAAAGCCCAGTAATGCCTTTATTTACTCCGAAAAACTAAGAAGAGCCAGAGCCATTTTAATTTACACCGAGAGCCTCCTCACCAGCTGTGTAACTGTGTAGTACAGCAACTGCACCACAGCAGGGCTCTAGAGTGCACACAACCCAAAAATTTGTTGAGTGCGGCTACCTTTTTTTTGTTTTTCTTGGTTGCACCGCGGCCTAACATTTCTCTAGATGAGGGTCTAGGTGAAGGACTTTTATCTCTCTGAATGTCTGTCTGTGTATTCTGTTCATCCCCTCCTTACCTAAACTCAGAGAATAACACTGTGATAAAAAGCCAAGAGAAAGGGTGGGTTCTGATCCACAGTTGTACACGGGTTCTGTGTTGGTTTGAAATGAAGACTGGTGCACATTAGACATCTGGTATGGTGAAGAACGACACAGACAAGAAAAAAACTGAAACTGGAATCAAATGCAAAATATGGAATATAATGGAATTTGCTCATGTGTGGCTGTCTATTATCATCACTAATTTAAAATATTTTCACAGTGCCTGAGCAAAATGAAACAGAAAAGCTGGATGAGAGCTGAATGTGTTTTGACCGCTGCAGGAACAGCTGAGAGGATTATTGGTGGCCCCCTCCTTCCAGGATATATCAAACAGCTGGAGAGCCTGCAGAGCACCCACCCCTCACACCACCTCTTCAGTCTTGCAGCATCTGGTAGGAGGCTTAGAAGTCAAGATCCAGCAGACAGAGACAGCTTCATCCACCAGGTTGTTAGATTGCGGAACTCTCTCCCATCTTTTCCTCCCCTTCCTTCTCTGCTTCTGTCCTCACCAGCTCTTGCTGTTGAGTTGTAGATTTTGGTTGAAGCATTAGGGTTTTAAAGCTGTGCTCAACCACAAACTGATCACACTTTTGTTTGTTAGGCAGTAATGGGACTGAAGTAGCAACTGAAGCTTCATCTGTCAGGAAGAGACCATGATGGTAATGGCATATCTTGTGTTTCATTCTCTGGTAAATAACATAACAGGGTTTAATATGCTGCTGTGTTACCATTGACCATGATACAGAGCACTAAAGTTAATGTCCAGGGTGTCTGTACATGTTTTGATAGTTTTAATATAGGAATCAGCCATAGCTTCAGTCCCCTCTGATTTTCAGTCTAAGCAGAGCAGAAGGAGAAATGATCATGATGATGATGTTTTCATGATTGTAAATGCACACATCAGCAACTTTACCAAACACAGCTAACCAAACCTGATACAGATCAAGAAAGCCAACCAATAGCAACTACAAAGCTAACACTGCATCTGACTGTCAACTTGTTTCTCTTCAGCAGAAACATACAGTCTGATGTTGATCCTCATTCTGTGTTTTGGCCATTCCCCTCTCTTTCCTCATTTCCTACATCATCTTGGGTCTTCATCTCCCAGTGCCCATCCCCAAACTGTCTTACCTAGCTGTTGTCATGTTGCGGTATGGTACTGTAAAACAAAATGCTGCAATGTGCTGGGCTTCAAACCAAAGTGGTGAACTGTGGTTTCTCAGCTCGGTGATCTAGTACATTTCCAGGTCCAGAGTCAGAATTACAAAGTTTTAGAGTTCACCATCTTCTTTAGTGTTGCAAACTGTGGTTCTGGGCTGTCCATAAACTCATATGAAATCTGTAAAAATTACACTACGTTATTCATCAGGAGAGAAGGGGTCCAATAGTATTTTCATTCCATATGTGACTCGAGTGTCTGACAAACTTTGTAAAACTAAGAAATTGGATTTTCTTCAAAAAACTAAAAACAGGTTCACCCTGAGGAAAAAATCTCTCAAACACAAGCTGTGAAATGTTATACATGCTGTTCAGTGTAGTGAGGCATACACATACCTTTATTTAGAGAAGATAAGGAAAGTGCTCCATAAGGGCATAGCTCAATGCAGGTGAGGTGCTCTGCAGATCAAGACTTAGTGGTTCACCAGCATCCAAAGGATAGAAGACAGTATTGTACACACTGTGGGCAGAGTAGAAATATGATTTGGGAGAAAGACTGAAGAAAACCATCCATATAAAACTGCAGCAATCATCACTAAGCAGGGGTAGTGGCCCATAGCACCACCTGCACACTGATGTGTTTTCATGTTCCAAAAAGGGTAACACATTGGGATTCTGTGGTAACAGCAGGAGAATGTAAAAGCCAGCATGTAATCCTGCCACCATCCTTGGAATAACAGACAATCCTAAATAAGAGTCGGCACCTCTCCAGCACAATTCTGATCCTGTCATGTCCCTACTGAGGCTAAAAATGTACAAAACAGAGTGTGGGCGCAGGCATGTGGAAAAAAAGGGCAATTTTTTGTCCTTACTGGTGATTTCGGCTTTGACAATTATAAAGATGGAAAATTACACTAAAATGAAGAGTGTGTAAAAGAGCCCATTAGTTCTTAAGTGTTTTCTTTGTTTTCACCTCAGTCTGACTTACTGACAGCTCCCTGTGGCTACAGCTTGAATGTTTGCCTTCATTGATTGTAAAGGTTGTTATTTTTGTTTGGGGGGGGGGTCTTTTTTATTATTATTATCATTTTTATTCTTGACAAATGATAATACTTGTGGTTCATTAATAAAATGAAGAAAAAACTCCCTTGGCAGATTAATTTCTTTAATAGTTCACAGGTCAATCTAAGTAATGCCAGTGGAGCTGAAAGCAAAACATGGATCAATATAAACTACCAGCTCTTTAGCTGAAGATATGGAACAACAATACATAATATACTGTAACAAAAACTGCACTGAATTCTACAATCTCAACCAAATGGCAACAATTCTGATCACCAAACTGTAAACATGTATTTGCATTTATTTTTTGTTGAGCAGGAATTCATTCTATCAATGAATCGGCTGTTATATAGGTCAGGCTCTACTTTTAAGGCCATATACAGTTTTATCCTTGACTTGAATAATTCTCAGTAAATGGTTGAAAACCAACAAAAACATAACAACAAAAGAAAGCCAATCTCTAAGTGCCTCATTTTAAACAAAGTGTCAAAAAAGTGCAATTGTTAAACAATTGTGTGGTTATTGGTTTTAACATGGACCCTTATAAAAGACAAATCACTTTTCAATCAAATTTAAGAAATGTTTACTATCACATAACCACTAAAAAATTAATTAGATTTAGCTAAATACATTTTATTTAGCTAAAGTTACATCCTTACTCAGCTAGGGGTTTAAACGGAGTAACAAAAAGAGAATTCCCAGTGAGATGATATATTGATGTGCAGTGTTTATTTGTCCCAAACCATAGGGCATAAACAATACAAAAGAAAAAGACAACAGAGATGGGGTTAAAAGAATAAAAGATGTAGATGTAAAAGAAATAGGGGACCTAAATAAATAAGAATCCAGCACCAACTGATAACAAAAAGAAAAAAAGTTACTCAAAACACAAAGGGCTGGCCTATAAACTGAATTTACCATTAAGGAGGAGCAGCACCAATAAACAAAACAAAATCAACACTAATTTAACACAAACTTTCACCAAACAAAAACCTAACTATCCCAATCTCCAAAAACAATTACAAAGAAACAAACCAAAACAAGTAGCTTTAACACTACATGAATAAATGCAATGTCAGGCCAAAGATTATGATACAAGCAGGCTGATTGGCAAACTGTGAGCCGATCAAAGAGTTGCCGCCGACTGAAGGTCTGGAAGGGCCTTATATATCCCGGTGCCGGCAGCTCCAGTGATGATTGGACGAGTCGGGAGCCAGTCAGGTGGGAGGAGCCGGAGAGGGAACCACGCCAGGTCAATCCCAGGAGAGTGTTGGAGCAGGTGGATTTGCATATGGAGAACATGAATTAGTCCAGCTGGTAACTGCCGTAACAACATGTTTGTTGTCACCAACCACATCGATAGGATATGCAGTTATGGCTCTAGGGTATTAACTATTTACAATGAAGCTGCTTCAAAATGACATAAGTGTATGGTATCTACATGAAGCAAAGGTGGGACAAATTTATTTACATAGCACATTTCATACACAAGGCTACGGAATCCGGGCTCACATGTTTTTTTAACACAGTTTTCTTAATAATGGGATGAATTATTTTGTTATCTCAAGAAAAACTATTTTTCATATCATGAGGCTGGTGCTGTTTCTCGTCCATCACAGGACCAACACAGAATGACAAAAATTCAATCAGACATGCACTCACTCCTAGTGAGAATTTAGAAACTCAAATCAGCCTAACATGCATGTCTCTGGACTGTGAGAGAAAGCTGGGAGAGAACCCGCGGATAGTTGGAGAACACGCAAACTCCACACAGGTTCTCCCCAGAAACCTACGTGTTGTTAATATATATGAATTATAACAATAAAGAAAATTAAACATGCACATTAGTGAATTATATTGATTTATATTGAGTGTGCTTGCGGTCTGCTGGGAGCAGGATAACTTTTGCAGGAATCAAGGACCTGCAACAGCGCATCGTCACGCTTTGGGTGCAGCAGTCTGTCGCTGAAGGAGCTTTGCAGGGCTGTCAGTGTTTAGAAGGGGTGTGGGGAGGGGGGCTGTCCTTCAACATGGATAAGAGCTTAGGCATTATCATCTGTCCCTCCACCTCGACTGGTGGGTCCCAGGGGCATCCTTGTACTGAGCTGTTCTGTACTGGAATGCTTCAGTACAGTCCAACCAGCAACTGATTCAAGCAGGTCAAGTCGAGTAACATCCATCACTGATCAATACATCAGTTTTACTTCTATCTGACAAAGGCTGAAATTGCGATGTGTCTGATATTTAAGTTTGATCAATCACTCATTCACAGAACCACACATATACACCATGACTTTTGCCCTCCCCAGCTGTTAAGGGGTCTATTTTGATCAATGAAATGAGGGTTAGCACATTTACTTTCAAGCCCAACAAAATCATTTTGTTATCTCGAGAAAACAGATTACCTAGTTTTGACAAAAAAAATGAGAAAGTGATTTAAAAAAGAATAATAGTTGAGCACGGCTGTGCTTGGCTTCCATACGAGGAAACCCAATGTTCTGTACATGATGAAAGAAAAAGACAAGAGAACTCAACGTAAGTCACATATTATACAGACATCAATGGGAAATACATCATTCAGTTCTACCTCACTGAAATGTTCAAAACATCTGAATCACCCTAAGAAGTTTTGGAAAGTAGTAAAATCTACTTCTTACTCTTCCCCAGGTAAATGACTTGCCCAATTTTCTCAAGGAAAGAAAATTACTGACAGATAAACCTACCATGTTGAATTACCAACAATTTATTTCTGCAGGATTTTTATTTCACCATTTGAACCCTGTTTTACCTGAGTCTGTTTTAATCCTGAAGCCCAGGTAATGAGTAGACAGCCTAATCTTAACCACAATGGCTACTAGTGAAATACAACTGGTCCAGACAAGCTGTAACCCTTCTTCTTTAAACTGACCTGTAGCTTCGAAAAATGAAAGAAAAGTTAATTCAGAAACACATTCTCTGTCTGATTAATGTTCGGTTTTGCAAGCGCCTATCTCTAAATCCAACTTTTGTATTTTTTTCAGTGTAGAGCTGCACTAAAGTGACCAATGACAAAAGAGATGAGTGCTGTAATGTTAACTGTCGCAAATATCAATACAAGTCACTCCGGTGACAGGGTGTTAGCTAGCATGGTGGAGGCCCCACGAAAAAAAAGAAAATCTACAGTTTCCATCCAGAATGGGAGGAGGAATTTCTTTTCACCTTGGTAAAAGACAAACGTGTGTGTGTATGTTGTGCCACCAAAAACAGGCGCTGTCGAAGCAAGGGAATTTACAGCGGCACCCCACAAACACCAACCCCAGTAAATCAAAGGCAGTTTCCCACCACAGAGCTCAATCTGCGCCAATAAAGTTCAAGAGCTGAAATCGGAGCTAAAGACTCAGCAGTCACTTTACTGAAAACCCGCTTCTCTAATTAAGGCTGTGACTGAAGCATCATTTCATGGTGGCCACATTTTGGCTAAACACAAGAAGCCTTTTTACAGACAGGGATTTGTTTAAGGAAGCGATGGCCGTCACTGCAGACTGTTTGCAGCAACTTCAAGAACTAGACATGAAAGCTGAGATGAGCTGAGCAGTCACAAGGAGGGTCAAGTTACTGTAAGAGGATGTGGATCAACAAATATGATCTATTTATTTCTTTTTTGCTGCAGTTCGATGGATCGCTGGATGTAATGGGCACAGCTCAGCTTGTTATGTTTGTCAGACTGGCTTACCAGGATCATACAACAAAGGATGACTTCCTCACTCTTCTCCATTTAAAGCAGAGAACAAGATGTGAGGATATTTACAATGTGTTTAAAAACTATGTCCGTTAAAAAAACATTCCCACTCATAAACTGATGGCAATTGTAACAGATGGGGCTCCCGCAATGCGCGGTGTGCACTCTGGTTTTATAGCACTGTGTCTTAATGATCCGGATTTTCCCGACTTCATTAACTATCACTATGTTTTTCACCACCAAGCCTTGGCAAGCAAAGTTGTGGAGTTTTCTCATATAATGAAACTGGTGGTCAAAGTGCTTATTCAAGGCATTATTGGGCAGGTATTTGTTTTTGCCATGTGGAATTGACATGGGGATGGTTGATTTGCAGAATAATGTGGAGCGGAAAACCAGATCAAGGGACTCTTCATCAGTTTTACCTTGTGATGGTACAATAGTAATGCATGAGACACAGAACTGCACTTACCTGAAAGTTCATTAGCTAAATATAACAATATATGGATAGTTTGTATGATCTGCTCACTGCAAGTGTGGTTTTCTTTTCTTTATTGTTACTAACAAATAATGTCCTCAAATGGGAAATAGGTCACATGCTTCTGTTTTTTGTGACATTCTGATGGAGTTTAAGAAAATAAGTTGTGATGTGAAATTAAAGACAAAACAATGGACTAAGAATGACAGTGTTACAGTGTGTTCTTGGTCACATCTATTTGAACATACATCTATTATCTGAACAGTCTTTTTCACTCAACACTTCAGTAGGTAGATCTTATCTGTCACCTATGCTTGGGCTTAAAAAGGTTGGTGATCTCTGGTCTAAGGCTTTTGACACTTTTGATCACATAGTTTTGATAAACACACTGCTCCACAACGATACCTCAAATTAAGCTACCACTTGGTTTGTAGACTCTGACCGACCTTCTCCTCTTTCCCCAAAGTTGAACGCCATGCACCATTTTCATGTCGATGATGTGGTAATCTATTGTTTACCGCAGAGTTTGAACAGACTGATTTTAATATAGCTCAGTCTCATCTACAGGCCTTGAAATTGGTTTTAAATGCAGATAAAACCAAACTTGTGGTATTTTCACACAAACATGAATTACCAGAAACTGTTCAGCCAATAACTTCCCAAGGCAATTTAATAGTTGGTCTCCAAACCACAAGTACCTAGGCCTTATGCTCGACCATGAGCTTTTATTCCAAGCTCATATCACAAATTTGATTCACAAATTAAGGGGAAGCTTGGGTTTTGTTATTGCATCAACCCCCCTTCCCACCCCCATGGGGAAACACTGTATTGGTTGTTTTAAATCACTGTTATAACTATATAATTCTTTTTTTTCATGATGTGTGCTGGTGTCCTCTAAATGGGATTTTAATCTGGTTAAATAAAGTTTTTTATTGAGTAAATAAATTGTCCAATTATTATGCCCACCATCATCATCATCAACAGCATGCATCGAAAGCCATAAATTAGAAGCATAAAAACTTTAGTTTTCAGTTTTAATTTATGGATGAGAAGCAAACTTGACCCACATAATCTTGGAGATTTCAGTGGCTCGTATGGCATCAGCAGATCAGATATTTTGGACCAGAACTATTCAGTGCCTTGTACAACTGCAGCAAAATTTTAAAATCAATTCCTTGGCTCAGGAAGCTACTATCAAGATCAGAGAACCAGAGTGATATGTTCCCTTTATTGGTATTTGAGAATACAAGCAGCAGCCTTCTGGATTAGCTGCAGTTGTCTGAGTGATTTAAAAATCAGGGTTATTTACGTGTATCTGTTTATTGATTGTTTCAAGCTGTGAATTGATAAAGGTCCAGTAGTGGGATCAAATTCAGATGTCTGTTAACGCTAAATGTAAGATCAATGTCAGGCTTTGTTAATTAAAATCTAAAGTGCCTGGAGCTTTTCTTTTGTGGGTGCCGTTATTTGTGTTTGCTTGTGTACTACTTTAATTTGGAAGGAAGCCCAAATTACTCCACACTGAGAGAATTACTCAATCTATAATTCACTCCGTTTGCCGAGAAGAAATCATAACACTCACTAAATGTCTCGAACATGATCTGTTCACTGTGCACTGCTCTTCCTATTGATCTTAATTCATTCATTCATTTTCTGTACCACTTAATACAATTCAGGGCCATGGGGAAGCTGGAGCCTATCCCAGCAACTAGCAGGGGAGAGGCAGGGTACACCCTGGACAGGTTACCAGTCCATCGCAGGGCCTACACAGAGAGACAGACAACCATTCACGTACACACTCACTAGGGAGAAGAGCTGGCGTAATCAATTAACCTAACATGCATGGACTGTGGGAGGAAACTGGAGTACCTGGAGAGAACACACATGTAAACTCCGCACAGAAAGGCCACTGTTTGAACCCCTCCCTAGCCGAGGCTTGATCCAGCTACCTTCTTGTTGTGAGGCTGCGGTGCTAACCAACACACCACCGTGCAGCCCAATTCTCATCATAAAAAGATATTATGATTTTGTTGTTCGATTCTCCCTCCCGAACAAATAAAACAAAGCTTCCTTGGTCAGAGTGAAATCACATCTTGTAGAATGAAAGTTATTGATTGGTGACACCCTGCAGTTATATTATTGTGTGTACTCTGTTACATTAAATAATTTAACTTTGTGCCTTTTTGGTGGTTGGGATGGTTCGTTGAGAATATATATATTTATATTGAATATAAAAGTATTTCCTTTTTATGTTTACATAGAACCGTTGACCTTTTTTTTTTGCAGTGAATTTGAGAGTGAAATTACATATAATTCCATTAACACAATGCCAAGCCTCACCAGTCGCTTTCGTATTGTATTTTTTTCCAAATCCACTGCAACTACTACAAGTACTTATTTGTAATTGTGTACATCAATTTTACAATCTAAGAAAAGAATAGCAAGTGAGCTTTTGGCAATGTTGATATAAATGAGTGCATCTTCTGTGAACTATGACTAATGAGCTTGTCAGCATTAGCTCTGACCAACTGGAAGTTAACATAGCCATGTGCTACAACTTGCAAGATGGCCTCCCATAACTTGTTTTGCAGCCTGGCAGTTGGGGTCCATCTGAATCAGAGGGTGGGTAATTAGCTACAGGGGCAGCAGCTGAAAGTCACGGTCTCCCTCAAAGCTGTCGTCTGTTGCATGCTGATAACAATGACATCCACTCCTCTCAAGCCATATTCTACTGCATACCAGACAAAGTGAGGGAGGTAGGGGGTGCAGAGGAATGGAAACTCTGAGGGATGAGAGGATGTTGAAGAAGACAGTGATGGATGAAGAAAGGGGCTGACCTTTTTTCATTAGGGAAGTGACCCTCTATTATCAAGGAGTAGTGCAATTGAAGGTATGGACACCGCATTGACCAGACTCTGGCCTCTGTATGGTTTGTAGAAGGTAACTTGGAGGGTCTTATTAATTTTGCTTTCATCTAATTTCTTTCAACCACATATAACAAGAAGTTGGGTCAGAATGGAAAATATATTTAAAAAAATTCTTGCTTTGACTTGTGTTCCCTTGCAGACTATATGAAAAGAAGATATCCATAGAAATAGAAATAATAGAAAAACACCCGGGACAGAAAAAAGTCTAACTTTCTAAATGTCCTGATCTAGAATTTTTCACAGTGGAGTCTCTCTAAATACGAAATGAATGAATGAAATAATATGAATGAAATGAAATGAAAAATACTTTATTTATCCCTTTTGAGGGAAATTATTGTTGTAGCAGAGTTTTTTTTTATTTTTTAATTTTTTTTAATGATAGTAATGATTAAACAAACAATTAAATTGAAGATGAAGATAGGGCCTTGTTCCGGAGGGTGATGGCTGCTGGCAGG
>JAOXYM010000007.1:10744871-10757461 GCA_028567055.1 Leptatherina wallacei | reverse complement strand
GTGTGTGTGTGTGTGTGTGTGTGTGTGTGTGTGTGTGTGTGTGTGTGTGTGTGTGTGTGTGTGTGTGTGTGTGGTATATGGCACTTCATGCAATCTTACAAGGTAGAAGTTATAATGGACTTAACTGTAGTCTCTGGAGTGACATGGTCTTTGCAGCTGACAAGGATGTGAATGAGTCAGACAAAAAAAAAATTTCACAGCATTGCTTATGTAATGTGAACACAAATGGCAATAGGTATGAATATTGCCTAAATCTACATTAGCGTACACACATATTGACAGCTTTATTACATTTTATTTTGTGGTCGCGATAAAGAAAGATCAATACAAAAAGTATTATTGCAATATTTTTGCCATATTGCCAATAGGTTTAAAACTGTAGATAAGCCGGAAAATATGGAAAACCATGCCCATGGCCCTTCAATATAATTTTTGTTGAGGAACGTTAAGACACATTAAATAGGTATTTTGCCCTGAGGCTTTAGAGTATCAATATGTAACTTTCTGACCTTTAGAAATATGTTTCTGACTCGTTTTGATAGCACCGTGAAAAAAGAGCCGTTGATCCCCAATAGCATGCCGACGCTGAGGAACGTCACAAAAACTACTCAATTACAGTAACTTGAGTAAATGTAATTAATTACTTTCCACCTCTGGACTAGCTGAAATATCCACCTGTCACTTTAACACAGCACATAAAATTAACTCATATTTTATCTATTATACAAAGAAATACCATATACAGTGTGACAATATCCCATATCCCTGTATATCCAAGGTTGGAATAACCAGTAGCTTTTATGATTGGGCTGATGAGAGCTGTTCTGCCTCTGCCTACAGATATAATGCACTGTGAGTCTTTTTTTTCTGCTTTCTTTTTTTTTGGCAAGCAGTTTCGTGCCCAGGCCACCGGGAATTGTCCCACCAGTCCAGGCCTGAGGCTACATCTGATTTGTGGTACAGAAGCAAACATAGCTAGTAACGTTTAACGTAGTCACTAACTGCGTTTGATGTGTGAAATGGTCATGTGGAAGTCTGTCTAATAAAACAAAACAAATGGTTCATACATATGACCAAAAATAAAGGTAACGAGCGGAATGTATGCCATTGTAACTGGGTAAAAGTTGTTTCTTCTCCATAAATATACCTGAGTAAAAGTAAAAAATATGTTGTATTAAAATTACTGTTAAAAGTATAATTTATGTAAAAAATTACTTCAGTAAACGTAGGGTAATAATACCGATACTGGCCTTGGTACTATCAGTATTGGGATTAATCTGCCTAGCCCTACCGATATCACAGCCACTGCATTAAGCATGAATTGCTCCACAGATGTTAAAAGTCAGCAGGAGATGAACCTTTCAACAATGTTTGACATTTACTTGAAATCCAACAGTTCTGCCTGTTTTGTTTTTTTTAAGCACAAGCTGGAGTCTGTCAAAAGTGTTAGATTTAAGTCACTTCTTTGCATACTTTGTGTGTGTGGCTGTTTTACAGTTCATGAAAAATTCAACTCAAGTGTGGAGTAAAGCATTAAGTGTTTGAGTCTGTAAAACAAATATTTGTCCATCCACACAGTAACTTCTAGACATGGATTTAATGAGCTTGAGTGATCTGAGCAGGGTTTCCTAGGACTTAAGTAATTAACATAAGAAAATTGCCTTTGCTTTGTTTTCAGGTTTTATTGCTGGCTCAAAGACAAATCTTGAGTTGTGGTGGGTGCAGCAAGGACAAAATAACACTTACGTGGAAAAACAATATAAGCATAAAAGGTTAGGATTGTTCCAGTTATACTGTAATTTCAAATTTAGGAAAATTATGGCAAAAGTTAAAATAAGCTTACAATTGGTCATTCATATGACTTACATTTATTGTAATTACTAACAATGTGTAACTGTAACATTCAGTAATAATAATATGATAATAGAATTAATAATAATGATGATGATGATGATGATGATGATGATGATAATAATAATAACAATAACAACAATAACAACATACAGAGCAGTGATATACTGTATATCATAGACCTCAAATAATTGGCTAAACTTAAAGTTTTCAGCAAGTGGTGAAGATTCGAGGGAAGGCCCCTGGCTTGGCTAAACTTAAAGTTTTCAGCAAGTGGTGAAGATTCGAGGGAAGGCCCCTGGCTTTATTAATCAAGTCAACTATTACTAGTCAGGGATGGTCTTTTCTAACGGTGACTACAGTCAGGACTAATGTACTGTAGCTGGTTGTCATTATACCATTATAAAACCCTGCGTTAAAGGTAATGGAAAAAGGCAACCTTTTCTCGGCAGGCTAGGCAGACCCTATTCTTTCAGGTTGTATGTTATCAACTTTTTCTCTTGTTAGTTGTGATCACTGGAAATTTTAACCTTTTATTAAATGCAAAGAACACTGAATCAACTGCGACTGAAATGTGCCCTCCCAGAGTTGTCCTTGTCTTTATTTGTCAATTAAGAACCTTTTTGCATTTTTCTCATTTGTTTTATTACTTAGGTTTTTATTTGTTTATGTATGTAAAAGTATGTAAATAAAAAAAAATGTTTTCCTTTATTTTGTCACAACATAGAAGATATACATAAACATCTACATGGTTCACAAACTTTCAAGCAACACAGTATAGCTTATATTGAAGTCACTGCTGCCCTGTGTGGCATTCTTAACAAACACCAGATATTGAGATTTAATGAATTCAAGAGCCTGCCAGCTGCTCAGCCTTCCTTGGGTAATAAGATTCTGGACCTACCGCCTTGCTGTTTAAATAGCCATGGGCTAGATGGTATGTGGGCAAGTCATGCATGTGTGGGATTTCAGGTGGTTTTCATCAAAAACAGATAGTATAGCTATTCTCACTGTCGCCTCTGGTCAGTGGAAGTGAAGCAGTCACGGCCTGTTGACTTCCGGGCTGCTGGGCACTACTTAACACGGACCCGATCCTCACAGGATATGCCAGCTGTACAATGTGTTCAACTGCTACTTTGCATCAGGTTATGAGGTGTCTACAGGGGCTTTCTTGCAACCCTGATTTTTTTAATCCTTGGTTGAGTATTAAGTCCCCCCCTTTCCTCCTCTAAACCTTTTTTAAAATTTTTTTTAGCAATAGATGATGCTATGATTCATGCTCTGTTGCACTCATTTTTGAGTTATAGTTCTGTTTTTATATGCCAAACTCTATCTGAGCAACATCGATTACTTTACATGAATGGCATTATGATGTCATGGAGAATTTGTCTGGCTATTCCTGTGGTGTTTGGTTCAAAAGTCTGACTGAACCAAAACCAAGCATTTGCTGGTATTAAGCAGTCATACTTGCTGCAGGTCACAGGTTTTAGTAAAATGTTCCTTTGGAAGTCTAGTGGTCACCTCCCAATTGGAAATTTGGTAGTTTGATCTTTGTCTTCCTGAACACACATAGCAGAAACATTTCAGTCCTGATACTACTTGATCTCAGTGCTGCATTTGACACAGTTGACCATAACATCTTACTAAACGGGCTGAGAAACTGGGTAAGACTTTCTGGCACTGCAATTAACTGGTTTGAGTCTTATCTAAAAGACAGGGACTAATTTGTGTCTATAGTAGGGATGTAACGATGCTTCGTGAATCGTTAAAAATGAGTTCAAACTGGTTAAAATGTCAATCGATGTAGAAAATATATGAATCCTTTTTTAAAAGCCTGTAAATAAACCTCAATAAAGGACGTAACCTGACACGCTGCTCCACATGTCATAGCGTATTGCATATGTGAACTGCAGCGCCAATAAACAAACTAGAATCCAGCACTGCGATAGCAAGCAACTTCGAAATAGAGGACGCTTCTAGTGATTTGGTGTTCAGGAATGAAAAGACAGTCGTTCTTTTTTCTTTTCGAAAAACATGGAAGCGCTGCAGAGCGGCTCTTCTGCAGCTTCACGGCTGTTAGCGGCAACTCTGGTCGACGCGCTTCCAACAGGTGCTACACAGCGTTTCTGAATTGTCACTGAGGAGGATGTTGGAGCTGTGCACACTGTGTTGGCAGTGCTACTAGTTTCATGGCAAGCAAAGCAAGCTGTGGAGAGGAGTGTACTCAGTGTAGAAAGACAGGACCGTTTATGACGGTGGAGAGGAGGAGTCGGAGAAGAGTGAGTGTGTGTTTTGTGTCACTATATCTTTTCTCTGTCTATCTATACATTATGATTCTTGTTTTGAGGAGAATTTGTTGTTTTGGAAGGAAGTTTATTGTTTTCTTTTCCATTTACTTCTCATAATATGTCAAGACATATCTATATTTTGGACAATTCCAGCATATTTTTGATGTATATCAGCTTGTATAACATGAATTCAGCTCATATGTTATTAAACTACCAATTTGTGATTATTTCTATATCATGTAGAATTCTTATTTTATTTGGTGTTAAGTTCTGTTTGGTGAGACGACAGAAAGTTTAAATTTTTTTTAAAAATTCCACGAAATAGCTACAATTCTTTTTGTTGAGAAAATCGAAAAATATCGGAATCGTGATTTCAAAATCGTGAATCAAATCATGGCTTGAGTGGATCCATAGTGTATGGGTAACTATAAATCTGAGCAAACTAAAATAACCTTTGGGATGACTTTTAAAATAACCAATCAAAGTAGTCACTTCATAAGTCTTTCCTTTGTCTATTTTGAGCACAGCTAGCCAGATCAGTGTCTCCCAGTGCTGTATTGGTGTTTAACTTCAGTTCATTTAGTTTTGTTTTCACTTTTGTTTTGTTTTTTAATTATTGCAGTCTGATGAATGAGCAGAAATCTAATTCATATGGCAGTAGTTTACCAACAGCAAGAAAGGCAAAGTGCAATATCAAAAAAAAAATCTGGTTACCATGGGAGCTGAAAAATAGAAGAAAGAAAAACGCCACTAACATATAGAATGACCTGAAGGTACACCAGACTTTAGGAGGCACTGAAGGAGCAAGTATGTGTTTGTTAAAAATGTTGAACACAGCATTTCATATGAGCAACGTGAATAGACCACCACACAAGACATAGGACCAGATCTTAAACAGAAAAGGGTCGAACAGAATAAGAAATTGGTCCATCTGGTCTGCTTGAGAAAGTTCAAACCTTCATGGGGCATGTGGAGCTACTACTAAAGATGGTGCTGAACATTACATTTCTGAACAGCTGGACCTCTGTGAGTATTGACAGTCTGGGCAGCCGCCTGGCAGGTGGAAACAGAACAGATCCTACTTATGCTCTCTTGCACTACTTCCAAGAAAAGTCCTCTGTCCACCTGCTTCCTCTGTTTCCTGTGAGAAAATATTCAGTGAGGTGGATATCATCAAAAAAAAAAGAGTAGGAACAGGCTCACAGAAGAAAATGCACTTCCCCCTACAACTTTTTATCTGGAAATAGGTATTCAGTAGATTAAAAGAGAGACTTGGGGACTGGAATGGGGACTTTAGGATAATCTGAATTTTTTTTTTATTGTTTACAAATGTATTCTTCAGAATTTTATGATATTGATATACTGTACTTTTAGAGTTAAATTAGAAAACGTCATAGCTGAAAATAAAAAAACGTAAGTGTTTTTTTGTTTGTTTTTTTAAATAAAGATAAGAATTAATTGCTGTAGATAAAATTGAGCTAAAATAATATTCACACAGTAGTGGATACATTTATTTGACATTCAAACTGTCTTAAACCTTATGGCGTCTTCAAGTTTTTTTTTATGCAGCCAGTGTTCATGGGGCTGGTGGACTTTTTGGGGTTATAAATTCAATAAATGAAACAATTTTACGTTAAAATACTCAACAGATGTTTACTTCATCTCAATATAAACAGTGTAGGGTTAATATTTTCCCTTTGTTACATCACATTTATCAATTTAAGTGCTGCTTGTTTTTTTGAATAAAATGTAATAAAAAAATAAATTTATAATGAAGATATGAGTGGAAAGAAAAAATTTTAAATTTAGAAATGAAGCAAAGTTTTCAGACTATTGATTGTTATCCATTTGAACCTAAGTAGAAAGAAAACATTGTTTTGTCATACCACTCTATACTATACCCAATATATTCTTACACATGACCTATGTGTAATGTGTTTTTCTTTTCATCTTAGGTCCTCAAACTTTGTAGTGCTTCCTTTTTGTTGTTGCTACAATCTAAAATAATGAAAACACTGGGAATACTAATACTATCTTTCACAAGGGATGTCAGACATATACTGCATCACACCACAGGTTCTACAGGCGGTGGTTCTGTGGGTTAGGTTCATGGCACCAGCAGTCTCCTCCAAAATTGTCCTCATGATGGCTGTAGAGGCTGGGGTTTTTGGACAGAATGAAACGTTCTCTGTCAGTTTTCTGATCAGATTCTGTGGATTCCCATTTGGACCTGAAAACTCTGGCAAAGATAAGAACCTCAAAGTAGGCAGTAAATGGGTTTGGCCCATTTTTATTCCACTTTCTCTCCAAAACACACATTCTTTCTAAATTAGTACAATCCAGAGTAGTTTTCTGAAAAGCCTCAAAATAACACTTGATTTCCTGCTCATGAGTATCTGCCATCCATGTTACCCCGACTGCATCCTTATAACGCCAGCAGCCACCTGTGGTGGCACATTTCTTGGGCAAGACGACCATCCAAGACAGATCAGAAACATGGAAAGAGCATGCCCATACACTTGTTGGGGGATATTCAAGTTCACATCCCCCTACACTTGGACAAACTGAAATTTCTACAGTATTTATACTGAACATTTTCAATGGATATGTACAGTATACAAACTGATTTGGTGTCTCTTTCCTCTGTCAAACAGACCTGGTTTCAAAATGTTAGAAAGCGCAGATACTCATTAAACCTGAACTAGTTGAACATTTTTTACGTTCTGCTTACACCTACTTCTGAAAGATGTTTAGTTACAGCTCAGCAAGCCTGAGAAGAAACTCCAGTAAGTTTGTTGCAAGTCCACTGTAATCTCTGATTGGGCAGAAGTATCTTCTGGGGTGGGAAGCTGAGCCCGTGTCCAACAGTAGACAATTCTAGAGAAGACACTGTCTGTTCTTTCTTTCTGTTCAGAGAGTTGAAAAGTGAGTTCTTTTTGAAGATTTTGAGTGAGATGCGATTCCTGTTTGCTCGCATCAGAGATTTCTGACTAAATAAACAGCTGAGGACCCTGGCATCAAAATAATGAAAGCAACCTTAGTTACAGCCATGAAGAGACGCAGAGAAACACACAATAATGCGTTAGAGCTCTGCTTATCCAAAAGTAGCGTGTAGCCTATATCAGGTCATAAAAAGTAAATACACCCCATCAAAAATGTTGACCTTTTCAATATATAAGAACAAACCAAAATGTGATCTTCTTCAAAACTCTGTTCACAACCTTACAAACTGCAGTTTGTAAGGTTGCTGCTCTCATAGATGACCAAAATCTGACATTTAGAGCTTGAGGGCTGAACTTTAACAGATAAATGCATGACACAGAACAGCTTTGCCATATGGATTCATGTGATTATTAAGTCCTTCGAGGGTAAGTAAAGCTTTTTCAATCTGTAAAACGTAACTTAAGAAATGTAATTTTTCACAAGGTAGGTATTTCTGCTCTGTGAAAAGGTAAAGAGGGTAGAAGTTGTTGCCATGGAGACAAAGTAGACTATGCTGTAACAGTTGAGACAATGGTAGAGCATGTGATGGAACAAATAAGGAAGTTTTCAAGAGAAGCTGGAGATGTCCCTCTGACAAGAATATTCTCTTTAAAAGAAAACATTACAATTTAAAAACTTTAAAACAAAAAAGGAAAAGGATTCACTATACAAACACGGATGGTAATTGAGTCAAGTTTTTTTATTTAAGTATTTATTTGATTCTTTATAAAACAATCTATACAAACATCAAATCTCAAACACATAAATTAAAAGGGGCAGAAAGAAGAAAAGTCTTAGTCCATCCTTTCAGCTGTACGATGTAACTGCATTAACAGCAGGTACACTCAAAAGATATAGAAATAAATACTGATTCTTGGAAATATATTCACTGTCAAGAATACAGTATAATAAATAATCTGCAATTGGTGGTGATTTTGAACAACTGTTCATTTATTCAGGACTGTGAGCTTCATCAAATTCAGTCTTAAGAATAAACGGTTGCAAAAAATTGTCTTCATGAAATTTCATCACATGATCTGCAGCTATTTACAGTTTAAAATTTTATAGGTAGCATGTTGAGCAAAATGAAATGTTCTCACTTAGATTTAAATGTAGATTTGCGTAAAAAAAAAATCCAAGAACAATAAAACACAAATTTGTGACCCCATGAACTGAATTAGCATTGCAGTGATTGCTTGTAACTGGACAATTTGACTGAAAAGTGAAGTTGACCTGGAAATTCAGTCGGCCTTTTCTTAGAATTCAAGAAAATGCTCAAATAACCAAGTCAAAGACCAGATCTGAAGCAAGCAGTGCCTGTAATAAAACTCTGAAATATCTTAAAACTGAATAAATTGTGCATGGTAAAAAAATAAATAAATAACAAAAAAACCCAACTAATTTGACATTAGTTATTCACGAATCATTAAAAATATAATCAAAAATGTATATATTTTAAATGTGGCCAATTTCTTCTCCCACCAATTAACTTGTGTTGATATTTTGGTGAATAAATGATAGAAAATACAAATGTCCCCAGTAATATTGTTTAAATATGTATCCTGAAATTGGCTAGTCATTTTTTTCCCAACTTTCCATACAGCTGTCCCCAAATCACTCTATTCAGTGTGAATTAGCCCCGGAAGTGGTCTTTGTAGACTTGCAGTTCCTGAATGAGCCCGACATCTCAGAAGTAGTCTTGCTGTGAGGATATTATGAATCCACAGTCAAATTAAAGCTGGTGTTGCTAGCCCATTTATTTTTCCATTGGAAGAGTATTTTTGTTATGTAGTTCACTATAGACAACAAAAGTGTTGATTAATCCATTACTGTTAGATTCACTGTTTACGAGTCACGTGACACACCAACCACCAGGAAGTGCACACCTGTGTGGCTCTTTAAATAGTAGGCCCACAGCCCTCTCAAGTGGGAAGTGCTGTGGTGCAGTCGCCAGGCTGAGGCCTAGACAACGCTTATGGGACGTGTAAGTGTTTGTTTCTTTTTAACAATATTAATTGGTAAAACTTAATCCAAATGTCAACTAAAACCGAATATGTATATTTTCATAGGGGACCAACTGTCGGATTTGTATCCATGCTTTTTACACCTGTTCGATCAAAATAAAGACAAAGAAAGAAGTTGCTTACTACTGGTCATTTTGAGGGGGCAACACTGGCACTTTTCTCTGATGAAACTTGGACATTATTTTTGCGTCTATACCCTTGTCTGCAGCTCTCTGTGTCCTACCCCCCATGTCAAGTGCAGCACACCCTGCATCCTATGTGAAAGTACCGTTTGACAACCATTTCATCAAAATCTAATTGGGGTTTCATTTTTCGTTTCTCATCTGTGTACAGTTTAGACTGACATGTCTCAAAGACAGATGTCAAGCAAAATTGTGTATCTTACTGCCAAATGCTGAGTGAGATGAATGCTAAATCATATTTATATTGTAAATCAATATTTCTACTTTACATAAATGGAGGCTTGTATGAATTTCAATGATGGTAGTTTTTTTGAGGTAAAATAGTAATGGCACAGAGGTTGATGGTGCAACTATGAAAGACAGGAAATGTACAATATGCATCCTCAGCTTTAAATGCCACAATACTGTACACCAGCAGTTCTGCAGCTCCATCTGTGTTTACTCGGGATGCATTTAGGCACAGTATTGAGCAGTGGGTAATATACATTTTGGCAGCACTCAGAGCCCAAGCACAATCACAGTAGCTACATTCGGGGAAATGGAAGCATAAAAATCTGTTTCTGGTGAATTCAGGACTGTATAGCAAGAATAAAATGTTTCATGCCACCTATGTGGACAGCTGGATTGATTCAGGTAGAAGTGCATCTGTTACCTGACGCGTGTGATATGCAGCTGAAAAACAACTGAAACCTGTTCAGTACAGAAACAACTTTAGGTCCTTAGAGGAGCGATGCTCACAAGTCATCATTTATAAAGATGGACAGGCAGCATTCAGCTTTTATGATCCGCGCATGTGGAACAAACTCTCAGAAAACTGCAGGTCTGCTGAAGCACTCAGGAATTTTAAATCCGGGTTAAAAAGTTTTCTGTTTGCTGCCTTTTATCAAAACAACTGTTTATCAACCTTTATTTCTTCCATTCCCTTTTTTTTATTTGAGTTTTTTTCTGTTTATTCAATTTCTTTTCTTCCTTTTATATATTTTTAATGCTTCTTCCCCGCTGTAACGCGTCTAATGTTTTATGTACAGGACTTTTTGAATTGTCTTGTACATGAAATGAGCTACACAAATAAACTTGCCTAGCCTTACTTCCACAGATATTTTCATTAGGGTTATTTGTTGAACACTTGCATATGATGTATAAGCCAAGTGATTACATGTTGTATTATCTCTATGTATTGGATGTGGACATTACTGTATTAATGGACTCGTTTCTGTTGACTAACTCATTTGCACAGCTTTTCATTTTGTTCCCAGGATTTGCCTTTTTCTATACCAGGAGCTACATGGCTTTTAAGCTGCCTTATCTGTGGTTGAGCCTGAACAAATGCAATAGTGCTCCCAGTTTAAATTATTCCCTTACATTTCCAATTTCTTACAGTTTAGACCAGAGGCTATGAGCTTGCAGGGAGCAGTCACATTGTGCATGAAGTCACCAGCGTTTTAAGGCCAATTTCTGAAAAAAGGATCTCACAGATGACACATGGGTAATGTTGAGCTGAAATGAGTCATGCTAAAGTTTGTAATTTCATTGTGTGCTGCTATTGTATGAACCTGTTTTTGTTGGCTTCCTGTGTGAATTTGTTGTTTAAATTAGCAAAAGTTTAAATTGAACATCTTGCACACTAGAAAAGATGCACAAGTTGTCAGTGATAGATAACTTTGTTTTAATAAAATGGAAAATAGATATTGGGCACTAAATTATGCATATGAGTGATATATTGGGCATTCAGTAATATTACTGAACTTTAACTATTTACACTCATACTTGTAACCCAATTTAAAACCAAGTTTATCTCCAAATTCACTGCTGAATAATGCGTACTATATGTGTGATGAGATAAGCGCACACTAATTGGCTGTTTCTGCTTGCCTGGATAAATGCCACAGATCAGCAGCCACTGCTGGCTTTGCGGAAAATAATGAGCCAATAAAGATAAGCATCATGGGAAAATTGAAGATTGGAGGCTGCTCATATTCCCTGTGACACACTCTGAGCTGTATTGTGAAGTAGCCGAGGCGATCAATTTTGATCTTTTTCTTTTTTCCAATGCAGGTTGTCTGAAAGAGAAAGATATGGCCAGCATTAGGAGCCTTGTGGTTTGTAATATGTGTGAAGACCTTGACTGCCAAGACCTTGACTGCTACATGAAAACTCATTGTTGAAAGTGGTCTCATTCTCTGGACTCTGGGCCAATTCATTTCAAGGCTGAAAGGCCTCTCAGCAAACGGTTTGGTTACAAATTCTTCTTCACTGATGTTTTTTTTTTTAAAACCTCTATTTTGAACAAGCATAAATATGCATCTTAAATTTGTACATAAATTTCCATTTAAGCTTGTTAAGCCAATTAAAAATTTATTTATTTGAGTTATGTGTTGAGAGAACCTTTAAAACAGGAAAACAATCAGTGGTCTTGAAGGTTACAGCATAATGACAACACAGATGACAAAAAAATGTCTACAGCTGTTTTCCAGAGCTCTGATTTTTCTGAAATTAGTGGTATTTACAAGCCTGCTCACCAGTTGCAGGGTGGTTGACAACAGGCACCACAGCAGTGGCTTTTTAACAGCATCAGAGTCCAGCCTTCCACGCCTCTCTATCCTCCCTCTCACACCATTACTACTAAATTAATTTTTTTAAAGGCTTCTTTCAGATTGTTTGTCAGTGTTTTAATGGCACCATTTTTAGGCTTTTGGTTTGACTGCAAATCCTTGTCACAATGCATTTTCATTTTCACCATATTTAAGCTGCCAAATGCTGCAGCTTGTCTGGGGGAACGTTTTAGTGATGAGCTAAATTAAAAAGTGATGGCAGACGATTTGATTCTATTTATACTACCACTTGCCTCTGTCTTGTTTAATCAGTTGCTGTGTGAAATCTGAAATCTTCCAAGTTAAATTCTTTGTATGCAACAACAAATTAGGCAAATAAATTTGCTTTTGAGTCTAAAGTACTGCAATGCAAGATGCTTGCCTTCTTTTGGGAATATTGATGGCAGTCACAAAACAGTTACACTACTAATATAAAAATAACAATAGCATAAAATGAATTGGAAAAAAATCTTCATCGCCTATTTAATGTATGACAAAGTTTTATCATGACGGACTGATGCAAAAAATGCTAAAATTTTAGTAGAGCTTAGTCATGTGTGCCATGCCTGTAAAATTTTATTCATTTGATTTAACAAGGGGCTGCACGGTGGTGTGGTGGTTAGCACCGCAGCCTCACAGCAAGAAGGTTGCTGGTTCGAGTCCCGGGCGGAG
>JAOXYM010000007.1:10620025-10640267 GCA_028567055.1 Leptatherina wallacei | reverse complement strand
CGTGACTTAGAACATTGTAAGAGACTATTCCAAGGACTTATAAAAGTGATTTTTGCATAATATGTCTCCTTTAAGAATTTTGTCTTTTCTTTAATGGAAGGGTATGAATAAATTTGTGCATGACTGTATATATATATATATATATATATGTTGTTGTTGTTGTTTCTTTGTATTTACTCATTTAAACTAGCTGCAATCACTAGGTAAGTAATTTAAATATCATACGTACTTACTGGGTAAATACCTGGTAATTAAGGGACTGTAAAAGAAAGGATTACCAATGTTTTCCCCAATATGTGCCGATTGCTAATGTGTTGGGAAGTGTGATGGAGAAAGGATGAGAGAAAAGTTCAAGAAGTTGTGTATATAATCTTGTGAACTTCTATGGCAAAAGATTTGCACATACAGTACTGCAGTCTCTGATTTCTTGAAAGATACAATTATTTATATTGAAGAGGATTTTTGAAAAACAAAGAACAATAAGCTCAGATTAATCTGAATGTCAACATTTTTATAGATGAAGACAATGCTTGTGATTCACTTGTCTGCATACTGATCATGTTTTGGTTCACTCTTGATCAAATCTTTTGCTTTTAACTCAAACATAGTGATTCTTTTTTTCATTATAAAGCCTTGCGTATATCAAAGCCCTCTGAGTCATGAGTTCACTTATGACACAAAAAGTCACCAAGCAAAGAAAATGGAACAGGGTTATGAAACTAGACGCTGCATGTTACCTCTTCATTTAGACATTAATTCAATCTGCCTTTCATCCTGTCAGAGCTAAACGGCTGTATATTTTATTCGTTGCCATTTATAGCCATCTTACAAGCTAAAATACATCCTCGAGTGCAGGAGGTTGAATATACTCGAATGGACAACGAGTCTTAACCTTGCTTTTTGTTGAATCTCTTGGCAGAACAATAATCAGCTACTCAACTACTAAAGGAAATGTTTCACTTTTTGATTGTTCACCAGCAACTAAGGAGGAGTCTTATGAAAAAACAAAAAACCAACAGGTGATACACTCTATCATTATTTTAGTTTTTATTATTGGGTAAAATGACAAGCTTGTTATTTCTATATAAATAACAATCACATGAGGAAACATACACGACATGGCTATATGGAGGTGAAAGCTGTGATTACAGTGTCATCAGGTGCAGGATGAATATGAAAGCTGCATGTTTTTATTCTTAAAAAGTGTGCGGTGGATTCACTTGGAAAATGAGTGCATGGATCTGTACAGTGATGAGAAACTAATGGACTCACAGTCAGCTGCTATGTACAGGACAGAGGTCATCATCAGTACAGTAGGGTTTAAATTTCAGAAAACAACACAAAAGTAAATTAAAACAAAAATATACGAGGAACGTTTAAGGAAGAAAGTTGGAATGATTTTTGCACACATTAAAAGTTTGTACTAGACTTGAGATACAGTTGCCCGTTGTGATCAGTCAGTGTGAGGGTGAAAAATGCATAGAAATGTGTCCAGCAGAAAACAGTTTTTGTGTCTTGCCAGCTATGAATCTACAGCAGGAGCATTTAGAAGATGCTTCTCACAGCTTATTCTCAGATTACCCACAATACACCACAAGTACACCACTCCCTTGTGTGCTAACTCAGCATTACTTCACATTTAAAACACGCTGCCATCACACAAAGCATGTTTACTACATTGAACTAAACTCTTAACATCCTTCTTTTGGTCCAGGGATATTAGTTTCTTCACACACAAGTGTTGTATTGAATCTTAACTAAAGAACTTTTTTAAATACTTCACCGTGTGTATAAAGCTGGTGGAGTTTACTAAAACCACCTCTGACTCTCATTTCTCTGCTTTGGACTATAAAGGAGGGAAAAAAAGAGAAAACTATGGCATTAAAAACATTCTAAATCAGGTTATAATTTGGGATCAAAGGTTACAGAGAGCACACAACCATAATGAACCTCTCAGTCTCCACTTCAAACAGGATGGGATCACAGCAAGGGCCCGTTTTAATTAGACTGAGTTGGCTGCAATGGATGGACGAATAGATAAGAGCGGCAGATTCGTGATGAACCACACTCACCATGAATGAAGGGGTCAAAGAAAGGTGTAGCCTGTAGCCACACTGGGAATAATTACTCTGATTCCTCTGATGGAGGGGAATTTTCCTTGAAGGCACAGGAAAAAGAGGATGGGTGAACTTAAATTGTAGGAGTCAATCTAGATGTATACAATATATACAGTGTACTATATATTTGTGTTTTTTGCCGATTTGCTTCAGTTTATTTTGTCTCATCTATAGCATTCTCACACACATTTATAAATTAGATTCAAACCAATTTACCTGAAAAATGTTACTAGCAAGCAACACTGCTGACGTTGAGGCGACCACCAAGTGTAATTTAGATTTAAAGGGGAAAAAAAGCATTTTTAAAACAGAGTAATCAATTATGCCCTCACATTTTCTGGTTTTTTTTTTACATTTTTTGTTGGATGACAGTGGCTCATCCCTTAGATTAACAAATAAACTTGGTTTCTGAATATGTGGTTTTCACGATCTCACTCGTTAAATGAAACAATTTGCAACAGAAGTCAGTGCAACAGTACCCTTTGACAGAAAACGAAGCTCACTGGGTCTACGTGCCATGACCTAAGAATCCCCAACCCACACCACCACGTTTCCTTTGAGGACATCAGTGATCTCACAGTTGAGCTTGTTGAGCCGTCCATCCAGGATAAAGAGGGACTCTCTGGACGGTGTCATCAGGTACTGTCCAAAGAGTCCGCTGCTCACCATGACCCTGTTCTTGCTGCTCCATGGCCAGTCAAACGACTTGGTGGCCTCCTTCAAGCTCTTGATCATCTTGACTTTACCGGTGCTCAGCTCCACAAACAGAGCGTCCGTTTGACGGCCGGAGCTGCCGAACACGTTGTACTGGTGGATCTCTGTGAAGGAGCGCTGGAAAGCCACATCAGAAAGGTGCAAGTTGGTGTGGATGTCAAAGGGCTCCTGGATCTTACCCCGCTCAGAGATCACCTGGATCCTCATCAGGCCATCACCATCATCCACTGTGACCAAGTAGTGTCCATCTGGAGACACATAGGGAGTGCCAGTGACATCACGGTTTTGGCCAATCACGCTGTCCGTCACGCTGTCTAAGATGAGCTGGGGTTGCGTGGCACCAGTGGAGTCGGGCCTGCAGTTAACAAAGTAGTAGCCACCCAGATGGGTGTAGGCTACAGACTTGGGAATGCAGTTATACTCCCACAAACTGATGTTTTTTACGTAAGATGTCGTCTCCAGGTTGATCTTATGAAGGACAGGCTCGTTTCGATGAAGGATGAGTCCAAATCTGTGAGGAATTTAAAAAGAAAAAAAGGATATAACTGTCAGCATATTTTGTCTTGAAAAATCTAATGAGTGACGCGTTTTCACAATGATATTAATCAGCTGATACATGACCCTGTACAAAAACTAAAAGCAATACCAAAACGTTCATGCTCTCCTAATGTGATTCTGTTTTTAGTGAAATGGCTTGATTACACGTTGGACCAACATTTCATGTTTAACAAAGGATTAATGCTAATAAATCCTCATAACCCAGCTTTCATAGAAAGCCACCAACAGGTCAACATTTTCCATTTTATTTACAAGAGAAAGACATTTATCAGGTTTCCCTTCTGAATCAAATCTGATGCAATCTTTTGAATAGATGAAAAAAAAAGGGAATCAGAGATTTCTGTTGTCTGTTTTGAAGCAAGTACTGCTATAAAATATCACCAGAGCTGCCAATGACTGTAATTCAGTAGAAATAACAATCAAACAAACTATCAATCAATCAGAAGGGGAGAAAAAACCCACCTTACGATTGGCCAACTTGTCTCCATTTCCCCAGCATTGAGCATCACATCTTTTATAAACTAGGATATAACGCAAGTGCATCATTTTTTTTTCAATTTCTTGAAATAATGCATTCAAATGGATTTTTACTGGGTAATTATAAAGATTGTTGGACAAGGATCATTTTAAACAAATGTTCAGGGATATAAACTAATTGGTGCTCTAAGGTCCATTTAAACACTTTAACAGAAATCTTGGACCCTGACAATCTTCATATTGGCATCATCCACACTTTTTCCTCTAATAGAATTACTGTAGTGTTCTATGTGGACAAGGATCAGTGAAAATGCTCCTCATTACAAAAAGAGTCACTTAATGGCACATTTTGCTGTAACAGCTGAACGGGGGAATATGCAAGCAGCTGACAGGCCCCAATTAAATGTGAATACCAGCTGATCGATGCCGACAGCCACTTCAATCTTGTCGTCATTCATCATCTTTTATGCCATTTGAACGCCCAGCTGTCTGTACCTGTGAACAGAAAATGTCTGTCTGAAAGCCCTGAGCACGTTATCATCATTGAGACGGGAACCATTGATCCTGAGATTGTTCGGTCTGCTGGATCTTAACAGGAGGCTTCACCGGGTCTCAAAGGTAAACTTGAGAGGTTTTATTTCTTTTTATCAAGTCATTAATTGTGCACAAATTACCCCAAAATAATATTGAACAAATTTAAGCATGTGGATGGTTGAGCAGCTACTGTGCTAAGTCGGGTTTTATCCTTGAATTAATTGGCCTAAACCAATTTCTTGTCTTATTAAGCTCTCCAGCTGTTGGGATTGAATGGATTTCTTGATGTGTAAGAAACTTATCATTGAGTCATTTCTTTTCTTTTTTTTTTAAGAAAAAAAAGCATTTTGAAACTGCTTAATCAGACAAAACAGAGAAGATCTTTCCAAAAACTGATGGCACACTTTGATTTTTTTAGTTCAGCTATAACTTTCCTGCAGTGTATTTGAGGATTTTGTTGTTTGGTTTTGTTTTATTTATAATGTCTAAGAATTGACAAATGACAAAATATTGACCAGTTGATTTATTTACACAAGACTACCAAAGATAAGAGAAGATACTTTGAATTTGTCTCCAGCAGGGAAACTTCAGTACAACATAAACTAACATGCAAGGTTGAGACAAACTCAAGGGAATGGGTGTGTTCTCAGGCCTAGGGGGGAAACTGGGATTTGTGCTTTCACACTGGCACAGTTTGGTCTGCTTTAAACAAACCCTGGACTGCTTCCACAGACAATACGGTTTGTTTAGAGTAGTGTGAATGCTCAGTGTGGACCACAGAATTGAACTTGTCCGCTTGAAAACCTTGGTTCACTTACAAATAAACCCTGGTGCAGTTTGCTTGCAGTGTAAAAGCAGAAGGACCATCCAGATTTGTAATTTAATTACTTGTATTGTAGATTGTCAAACCAGCTCAAGTGATTTTATGTTACTTGAAAAGCCCCCCCCCTCTTTTATATTAAATTCAATGGGAGCCATTCAGTGGCACTTGATCCTACCTTGCCCTCTTGTATTTGAAATAAACCTAAAAAGAAGGTGAGAAATCAAAAAGGAAAACCATTTAAAAATTCATTCATTATTCTAAAAGCGAAGAAGCATTTTCCTCCTGGCAGGCAGAGCTGATGATTTACAGCTCTGCGTGTCAAACAATGCTGAAATTGCTTTGCTGTGGATTGTATTCAATATTGTGGCTTGTATGACAGATCAATGGCTAATATACACGCTGTGATATATCGGTAACATGCCTGCAAGCAAAAGGTCAATGCTGCATTTATCCTGCAATGAAAGAATCATTTTCCATGACAACTTTTTTTTTCATATGTGATAAATTAATAAGGAGACATTGTTTGGCCTCACTTTGATGTGAGCAGAGCTGGGTCGCAGTGTTGGCAGATTAAGATCGCTCTCGCTCTCAAACTGACAGCTGCCGTTAGCCATATGTACCGATGATTGATATAAATTCAGCTAGGCTCTGAACAAACAGGGTTAAGTTAAAACTGAAGCTACTTCTCATGTTATCTCATTTTCATGTCAATATTTTAAGTGAACAAGTGTCAGATTTTGAACACTTAAACCTTATCACAATTTGCTCCTTGGTGCGGTTAAAGATCCTGAGAGCAGAACAATGCATGCTGCACAATGAAATATATATGTAACAGCAATTCTCCTGCCCAAACTCAGATCAACATCTCTGTGGACTTGTTTTTGCCAAAAGGCATTCTTCCCAATGATTAGAAATGTGTACAAGAGGTTTGAGCAGGCTGGGTTGCAGGATACTGTAGATGTTGGTATAAATAAGAAATAACAGCTTCTTTTTGCTGACATGCAGAGCTGCCTGAACGTAAGTCAATTCTTTTAATGAATGACAGCCCCCAGAAGTTCCTATACATTTAATAGTTTCAGCTGAGGGAATCCCCAGTCATTTAACAATCCCCGCTAGTTGCAGAATGTATGTTGGCTGCTCATGTTGCTAAATTGACTAATCGATGCTGCAATCTTGCTACAGGATAAATAGCAGTGTGGGTACAGAATATGAAAAAAAAAGGCACAAGCCAGAAGGTCATTACACTTTATCAATACATGAGATTAAGATGGATACGCTCCACTTCAGAGAAAGTAAACTTTCACTTGAACTATTTTTAATTTTTGAGTATTTTGTGTTGGGAAACTCGGAATTGTACAGTATATATTGATTGAGTAAAAAACACAATTTAAAATCAGTAACAAGTCAGAACCATAAAATGAAAACACCAAATTATTGTTTTTCCTTATAAAAACACTGAACACAAGTTAGTGAAAAACAAATCTTAAAACACAAAACATTGTTTCACTTTGCTGCAGTCTTCCCTGCAGGTCTCAGTGGATCTAATTATAATGGTGCCATTAACCCCACCCACAAACACCCACACAAAGTGAAGTGCTTACTCCTCTACAGGAGACCATTAACACCCTGGAATCCTGCAGAGCTCCTGCTCACTCCTGGCCTCTCCATGACATCAGCAAGGCATTTGGGACCAGCTTCTCTGTATCCATGGTAAGCCTCGGTGTGACCGCTGCTCATGATGTGAAAACTGCAGCAGCGTTTTGATACACGCTGCATTTAGTGTGTCAGTGCTTTCATTGGCAATCGACTAAAACCATAAAGATAAGGTGCAGTCCCAGCTGCCCAGCCTCTGTTATTTACTTCATTTTTGTTTCATCTGGGGAGTAAAAGAAAAATGATTCAACACGCCAGTAAGTGTGAGTGAGTTACTGGAGCAGAAGACTTTGATAAGACTTTAATATTGTTAAAGAGAGAATGTAGCAGACAGAGCTCATACACAAACTAGAAAAACATATATCAGCTGTGCTTTAGTGGTGGATCTTTGTCAAACCAATCATTCTCTAAATGTAACAGAAAGATGTAAATGTAATTCTAGAGAACGTTCAAAGTTGATCTTATGCTTCTTTTTGTCAGCAACTAACTAACATCAACTAAATGCCACATTAAAAGCATGTGCAACTTCGGGAAGATGAGACTGAAATATTACATTTAATTTGAACTTTGTGTTTGGTTAAAGCATTTTTAGCTTCAAGCCTTGTTGGACGATATCCTACAAACTTGTCAACTTTCTTTTCAAAGTTTCTCTCTTTCTTCTTTGCAGAATCATCTAAGCTCAGCCAAGTTGGAGGAGGTGTGTCAGTGCACAGCAGTTTTTACTCTCAAGCCCTTCTAGAGATGCTCTGCTGGGTTCAGTTGTAGGCCCACTGCATTATTTCAGGGGTAAGGGTCAAATGGATACAAGACATTACCTCCAACTTTTCTATAGCTCTTTTGTTTGACCTTAATAAAGAAAAATGATAAGAGAAATTTGTGAGGACAGCGTGCTAATCATTACAATGTCTGACTAAACCAACTGTTAAAAAGACAAAATGTCCCTCTAAGAAAAGACATTTAAGGTAAAACTATTGTTGCCATAGGCTGCTCACACTCCTGTCATATCTATTCACACAAATAACATTGCTTTAAACATTGCAGCATCAATTATAGATTTATCGCCTTTCTTTCAAAGGAATGGTCCAGAATTTCCTGTACTACAAGAAAAAAAGGAGTCACCGAAGCTTCCTTTCTTTGCAATTTAGAGATTTCCAATAGCTCATATCGTGTCTGCAAAATAAATACCTCCAGGTAATTTCATTCAGTTATTACAGTCCTGAGCTAAAAAAAGACCAGACCCCAAATGACAGGCCGTCTGGTGGTTTCAGACATGTACTTTTAGAAAATGTGAGGCTGCAGGACTTGTATACTTTCAAGTTTTCACTCTGACACACAGCTTTAACAGACAGGTCTGTGACATCTCAGTTATATTCAATAAATCCAATTAACTACAGCCAGATTACAATCAGTTTGTGGAGACACTGACAGAAGCAAGACGTACTACAGCCCAACAGAAAGTCGGCTAACAAAAACAATACTTTCGCAGGGTGTTTCATTTTTTAATACAGATATTTCTTCATGCAGAAAATTGAGAAGGTTTTGCTTCAACATGGATGAGAAAAACTATAAGAATCACTGAAGTGCTTATAAGATGAGTTTTAAGCTTCCTATTGATTTCTGTCACATCACGAGTTTCCTCAAATTTTCTGTCTCAATTTGTCTCTCTTCTCTCTATTACGCTGCAGAAATCTGCCGTTTACAGAGCGAACTGATTTTTCCATTTTTTGCCTACTGAGGACAATGTTTACTTTATTTTCACTTTCAGGACTAACTTTGCTGCAGTTGAAAAAAGTCTTTTGAGCAAATACAATTTTGATCAAAGTAGTTTAAAAACTTTTTGGTGATTGGTCTCATCTGGGTAAAGAGGAATACTTTGTTTTTTTATGCGGAAAAAATTCCATCCAAATAATTTTTGTTCATCAGCTTTGATCAGAAGTGTTACTACATGTACCTGATGTGGTTGATGATGAGGTTGGAGGCAGGGATGAAAAAGTCGTCCACCCTGTCGAAGCGCCTGCCGATTGGTTGTGTATGAACAGTGTGATGAGAGACTCTTCCACTGGCCTGATTGATCACCTGGAGAACAGAAACACATAGGCAGATGGGTGTTTAGCGTGACCTTGATGAACAGACGGCGTGCTGCTGGTTGCCGCTCGCTCACTACAAGCAAAAGGAAATGAAACTGGTCGAACTGACATGTTGTTTTTCATTCTACTGAAAACTTCTGCTCCTCCTCTTACTGCTGCCATACTGGAGCTTCTCAGTGGGAGGTGATGTGAGATGCTGTCCTTGGTATTTAAATAATACTTGTGCGTGCATGAAAGCATGCAGACATCTGGCTGTGTGTGGGCAGATTTTGCTGCGACAATGACACAATAAACAAATTGCCACAGAATGAACACTACATTATGAAAACAACAACAGCAGCATTTTCCAGTAAAGCCACTAAATACCTCAGATGCATCCAGATGAGCCTTAGATAAAACAAATCAAAATGTGTGTGTATCATTAAAAGTGAAGCTAAAACTGTGGACATCACATGTTTGACGTTATCAAATAGCAATGTTTATCAGCTAGAACGGGGTTTTCTTGAATGCTGATGTGACTTCAGAACCTGTTCGACTGCTTTTCCATTGGGCTGGAAGTGACTATTAATCAGGGGAAGCAAGACAAACAAAATCAGCAACTGAAAATCCCAGAGGCTGAGTGATTAATGCTCCCCTGTCATCTGAGAATGTGACTGTGGAAAAACTCACATTTAATAGGGTATCAATTTACAATTCCTCAACAAAAGCTGATATGAAAAAAACCAAAACAGCTTTAGAAGTCAATGAGGGTGATTTTCGTCACTGTAAACTTTATATGTGTGTATGGCCGGCAGTGGCTCAGGTGGTAGAGCAGGTCGTCAAATGACCCGAAGGTTAGCGGTTCCAATCCTCCTCTCGCTCTAATCAACTGTCATTATGTCCTTGGGCAAGACACTTTACCCTCCTTGACTCCAGAGTACTCAATTGTAAGTTGCTTTGGATAAAAGTGTCTGCTAAATGACATATAGTAGTATAGTGTATGTTAGAGCCAATATGGAACATTTTCACACAAGGTGTCTATCAGAATAAGTAATACGATTTATCTAAATAAAGGGAGCTGATGGATAATGTAATTTGACCAAAAACTGAAATACTTAGTTGACTAATAGGACACTAATCTAAAATGACATCTAGTACAAGTCTCTCTTTAGCGCAAATGTCAATTTGTTGCTTTAACTTGTTAAATAGAAATATTTTTTCTTTCTATGTCATGAATCAAATTCTTTGAATGTCCTTTTGGTAAAACTAAATGTAATTTTGTTGCCTTAGAAAGTGGGAAGTTATGACCAGCATTTATAAAATAAAAACATAAAAGTAAAGGCTATTTTAACCAGAATTTAAAGAAGATACATGGACAGTCCTGTGTGCCATTGTGTGCTTATTCTCTGTGCAATTTTACAAAGACAATGCTCAGTGGATGAAGACTGAATTCAGAAGAATAATCTGAATGGCTGAGTTACCTGCAGAGTTGGGAAGTTCTTCTCCATGTCTCCCCAGCTGAGCAGCCACACCTGGTCGTGAGATTTGTCATAGTGGAGCTTTACAGGATAAGGGTCGGTGCTGACAGTCTGCAAAAGGAAACAGAATTAAACTAGTCAAGTTTAATGGCAGCAGAACAACAATTTAAAGTATTCTACATTTAGCTTTTGAAGGAAACTCTTAATGTGCAGTGGCATTGTTTTAAGAAAGGCTTCCTGCACACTGATGCTTTGGGGGAGGGGTCAGTGGGAGCTAGTCTTTTTTTGTGTTTAATGTTGAGCTGCATTTCAAATCAAGTGTTGACAGACACAATTGCTTTACCACACTGAAGTAATTGCTTTCAGCCTTTATCCGCTATTGGACACAGTGACATTATTCCATGTCAAAACAATAGATGAGTCACATGTGACAGAGAAGCGCTGCTCATGCATTTTGTCCACCTGAGTGCAGAAATACAAGCAGCTCAAAGGGAACAGTGGGGAAGTGCAGGCGAGAGGAATGGAGCGGTAAGATGAAGCAATCATCTTTTTCAAGAGAATGATTGCAACCCTGCATTCCCTCCACCCACTCTGATGGCAGCTCATTTTCTACAATATTTGTTTTTCTATGATGACCCAATGGTTTTATTTACCTTGACAGAATATACACTGCATCACTTAGAAGGTAAACTGATCTTAAGAGACTTATTGCAGATAAGATGAGAATATCTGTTGAATGCCAAGTAATCTCACAGCACATAGTCATCAGAGAATACAGGTGTTCAAATCCTTTTTTTTTTGTTCTTGTCTAACAGCTTCTTTGTGGTTCGGGAAGATTATCAAGATCCTCAGCCAATATGCTTCTTGTAACTGGAGCATAAACTGCATATCTCCGAGATGAAGCACAAATAATATTACAGCTACTTCCCTCAGCTGTCTGCGTGCATGTTGTGACAACTTAATTGCAAAATGCAACTAGCTTATTAAAAACCGCTCACAAAAAATATAATTGTAACAAATTTCAAAATGCAACTAGCTTATTAAAAACCGCTCACAAAAAATATAATTGTAACAAATTTCAAAATGCAACTAGCTTGTTATTACTTCACGCTCATAAATTACATTAACTGCTCAGTGAAGACACCCAACTCAAATCTTTCTTACTGTTGGAGATGAGTGACGGGTTCAGGTGGTTAATTAACAACTGGTAATACAACGCAACAGAGCTAAACCTCCAGGCACCTGAATAATGAGCTTGTGACAGACTCTGGGACACCAGCCTGCTCACTGGCAGGTCCCTGAGAGGCTTGTGAGCTGTAAACAGCCAACAGGGTGTCAGGAACATCTGCAGGGATCTAAGCAACCTCATATTATTATGACACACCCAAAAACCCACTGATAGTGAGGATTTCACTCAACGTTGCTTTCTAACACAGTGGGGAACGCTGTCATCTAGGAACGGTACCACTTCCTGAGCCAGCCTTGTAAAAACAACATCCACGCGGGAAAATAAACAGTGTTTCAAGCTGGCAGTGTTGCAGGGACTGCTTTTTGCAGTATCAGTGAGTAAAATAGCAGGAGTTGCAGTGTTACAATATCTGTGAATGGTTGCTGGGCGACAGTATCCATGAAGAGGTAGATATTGGGGTTAGTTGGTCACCACATCAATGTGAGGGTTAAGTGCAGGGCTTGACTGCTGGATTTGGTATGAAAGGGGTCAGATCAGGGATCAGCAGCCAACAAGAAGTGAGACAGCTGATCTTGAAGCTGAAAAAGCAGCTGAGTTGATATAGTACCAGCTTTCAGGTCAGAAAACCCAGGATTCTTTTAATATCCCTCTTTGAAAGCTAATGACTTACATCTCACCCAGTTAAATAACCTTTAGTCTACGATCAGCTCTCTGGGATTAGCTGGGGATGCTGGTTGCACAAACTTCAGTAAATTATTCTGTTATATTAACATTCAGTCTGTCAAGTGTGTTGTACAGCTTCTCACCCAACACTCATCATGGCAAAATAACAGTAATATACCAGGTGTTTTTCACTTGTAAGTCACTTGTTTCAGTCTGCATCCTACATGGACTTCAAATACTCAATTTAGAGTTCAAATAAATCTGACTGACATTTATCTCAAAAAGTCGGAATAAAATTCAGTCAGTCTGGTTTCAATTCGGAGCATGAAGTTAAACATTTTCTACTGAGTGTATTCCTTAATCATGGATGATGTATTAAAACGGATTCTTAGTCAAAGGATAAGTAAAAATCCTTCATTCAACAAAATCAATCCAAGAAAAACAGCCAGATGGTGCTGATGGAGGCAAATTTCTGTAAGAGAGTACTTTTAACTTTTCCAAAGGAACAAACTGGGTTATTTGTTTTCTTCTTGTTTTGATAAAACTGTCACACCTTTCAGTGCTGCTGCCAAAACTGGCATGAGACTGGTTTTTCTAATTTAGCCTGAAAATTACCTGGACAGCCTTCTGAGACTGGACGTCTACTATGAGCACTCGATCCAAGGTCGGCTGTGTCACATAAATAAACTTGTCCTTGATGTTGACCGCTGATGACCACACACACCTCTGAACAGTTTCTCCTGGTGAGGTGGGGCAAACCTCCTCCTGTAAAAAACAAAAGTATACACACACGTTAACTGTGAGTCAATCTTTTTCTTCTTTTTTTTAAATGTTATATTACAGGGGAATCTCATTAAAAAACAATTAGTTTCATCTCATCTGTTTTCTGTTGTTTACTACTTCAGTCTTATCACCTGTGCTGACGTGAATAGTCTTATCTTGGCAACTTAGATAAATGAGCTTTGCAGAATCCTGCAAAATCTCTGTAATCACTCCCATTTGTCCACACATAATCCACAAAACAAAGCCTGCAGAGGATCTTCGGCTGCTCGGCCCCCGGTACTGGCAGCTCCAGCCTTCCTGGCCAACAGGAGCCTTCCCAGACTGCTGTCTCTGGAGCTTTCCTCCCCCTTCACTCCCTCTCCAGATCTCTGAAACTCGAGGCTGTGCCCAGTTGTCTAATCCAAACTCAGTGGGACGAATTATGACACTCCCAGCCAAGGAAGGATAAATGAAGGGCTTCAACATTGTGGGATGAACTCTCATATTTACAACCACAGAGCCAGTTCCGGACATGTGCCACGGGCCAGCTTTGCTCAGTTAAAGTTCATATTGTAATATATGACTTTCCTTAAACTTTACATCAAAGATGACGGTGAGCAGCAGAAAGACAGAACTAATCTAATACCACAACTTGCCTCCATCCACAACACCCTCTGTACTGTTTTCCTCTTATATAGGAGGCTACTCTGAGTGGATGGAAGGCAAAAACATCCAGCTCAAAGGAAATTTTAAGATACAAGACACTAAAACATTCACAGAGCTTAGATTTTTTTGGCTTCATAACAAGAGTTCCAATTCTCCAAACTATACCGTCCCACAGTGTCCAGGTGTCTCACCATCTGTCAGCCTTTTTCATCCAAAGCAGGTTGAAGTCTGTTTCAAAAGTCAAATCTTTGCACAAGCTGAAGTAATCATTGAGTCATCGGTATTGAACCCTGTGTCATCCATGAACAGCCATAATCTTGTCATTTGGTCCGGTTCGCTGTAAATATCTTACTTTTTGCACCTTAAGAGGTGAGAAATCGAACATCTGATGCCCAGCTGAGGGTGTGAATGGAGGCGGCTGTAATCCTCCCAGTGTTTGTTTGTTGCATGTGTCAGTATGTGTGGGTGTGTTTCATGTATGTGATTTAAGTGGTAACTGACAGCTTCTAAAGAGTCATTTTCCCTTGGAAATGGAAATGGGTTTACTCTACTTATACTAAAAAGCATATTTTTTCACAGATCCTCTAAAACCCTGCATGTAACATGATGCAGCTTTGCATTCATGCAATAAACATGATGTACCTATAGAATTCAATGTAAGATTATATCTGAAGGCTGGACGATGGCATTGCAAGAGCTACTTCGAGTTGTGATGTTCCACAGTTAAGCTATGGGTGATTTGTAGAGTTGGTACATTTGTGACTCAACATCTGCCGTCTGAGGAGAGAAAAACTCCCAGAAACACTGTGGCAGAAACAAGAACGGTTAAGAAAATAAACTTCACGTTAAAGATGCAGAACAATGTTGTCCACTCGCTATAAGGTCTCAATCCAAACTGCTGTGCAGTTGTTCCAGATGGTAGCTCAGCAGAAAATAAAGCAACATTTTGACACATGAAAGGCTTGTTAGCAGTATGTCTCCCTGTATTCTTCACAGAGGCGTGGGTGAATTTTAACCTTGATAATTCCTACTCGAACAGCATGCTGCTCATCACAGTTTACAGTAAACTATGTCCTGTTGGAAAGCTCAGGACTCAGAAAATCCTTCTTAAAAGTTTAGCTGATATTTTTTCCCCACAGTTTTATCCAAGATATCATAGAAAAGTTCTAAATGCAAAGTTTATTGCTGTACATAATAATTATCTTCTCTGCATGTAACAATGTTTATGCAATGAAATCATCACAATGAACAACAAAGCATTAATAAAGAAAACTGTACAACTTCTCAGGTTCTCCTCTTATTGCTGGAGACCACAAACTTCCTGAACTGACATTACAACAACTGAATATAAAGGTGTTTTCCACAAATGGTGTGCATCACAGCCGAACACTCTATATGGTGGGATAGGATAATGGATAGGTTGCATGATTATCATAAACAAATCAATCAATGCTCTTCTTTGCTGGAGAAAACTTAAGTGCCACGCTGTGAATGGCCTCGTGTTCACACCGCAATCCACAGAGATGCCGCCAGAGCTGGCATCACTGTGATTGATATCCTAATACAAACACACCTCTCAGAGGACTCGCTTGGCTGATTGTTGTGCATTCATGGCTTTGCTTTATGTATAACAGCTATCCAATCAGCACAGGGCTCCTGGATGAAAGGCAGCTCAGAGGAAAACGTCTATTCAAGAACACATGTAAATCTACCAGGTATCTATCAGTCTGCAGATCTGAATGTTTTTCTGCTCGAGAGCTCTGGTGATAAACGGTGATTTAGGAGGCAGGATGGCTGTAAAGAGTCCACTGAGAGGTGAAACTCATACTGATTGCATGTCGTCTGTCAATGGATTCAATTAAACTGGCTGATTCAACACTGTACAGTGGCCCGTGTGTCCACTGGGCATTGTTCATAGTAGAAAGTAATAATTAGCAGGATAATGTGTAACCATCAGAGTTTGCTTTAAAACTACATTCGTATTTATCATTTTAGAGAGAAAGAAATGGAAGATGTCTCTGACTGAGTTGAATCCAGGTAGTGTGTAGCTTGTCCTTTCTCATTTAGACTGGACCTTTATGATTCAGTTTAACTTTTTGGCAGATAAACTGCAACTACCTACTGTAAACCGCTTCACCAACACAAACAGGAGACTAAGTAATTGTTAACATACTGGTATATTTAGCATCTGAAGACTGATACATGTTGCTCTGCTTCTTTATTAATTACTAAAATTCAATTCTTAATTCTATCCTGAAATCTACACATAACTAAAAATGAAGACTGTCTTTATAGACAAGATGCATCATTTATTGTAGTATCTGCTATAACAATTTGGTATCATCTTTCTTTTGCTGGTTTTATCACTTTGCAGTCTCACTGAAAAGCTTGCTAAATTATCTGCACTGCTGCAAACCTTTCGGTCCATTAATTCAGAAAGTAGGAGTGAAAGAAGGCAGCGCAATATTTCCTTCTGGATGTGTCGTTGAAAGCCAGACAATAACACTGCTATTTATCTTGAGGAAATATACAATAGATCTACGTTCTAATCACATCTAATCCAATGGAAAGGTGGTGTAGTTGGGCACCAGCAAACTAAAGCTGCATTTACTGAGCTGCATGTGAGTATCTCAGCTAATGCTTTAAGAGCTTTTACAGTTAACATCTGTAGTTGATGACTAGAAAAAAAAAAGAAAAGGTTTTTGGACTCCTGGACAAACTCAAAGAAAATAAAATATGTGTACAATTAAAAACCATTTTTAAAAAGTTAATCTAAATCAGTACATGATTATAATTTTGTTTTTCATTATCTACAGTTCTAAAACTTGATTCCTGTAAATGAAATGCAAAATACTCAAAACGTCTCAGTGAATTGTTTCTGATAGTCTTTGTTTATAAAGTTATATTATGTACTACATACTGTGATACAACACTAGAGTTTGGATACAGATGAGATGAATTCTTTTTGGGAGTTTTTCACCTATTCCAGAGGATCTGTCAATAATTGGGGAGAAAGAGATTTCCAGCAGGGGAAGAAACAGCCTTCACTTCACAGCTTCAGAAAACCATATTTAAAAAAAAAAGAGATGTGTTTACAGGTTTTAATTCTCTCAGATGTGCTGCATGTTTTTTGTTTTTTTGTTTCTTTTGACAAACACTCACCTGCAGAGCCAGCAGCTTCTCACTGGGCTTAATATGTCGCTGTATCTCACATGCCACTGGTTGAATGACTTTAATCCCATCCTCATAGAAAACATAAAACATGTTCCCAATGCCAAGACCTGCAGAGGAGCAACAACAGCCATGTTACCTGAAAAATCCCATGAGACTGCATGGTGTAAACATGTACATCAGAAATAGGCCAGCAATGCTGTTATCTACTATTAAAGTACCAAATCATTTAATCCTTCTCATCACAGTTCAGTAACTCTATTACACAAATTCAATTAACTTGGTTTAATGAACACTAGAGTGGAGCAGGAGGAGTCCAGACATACCTTCTTCTCGCCACAGGATGTTTGCCACTGTGAGGAAAGAAAAAGAGGAAAGAATGGTTGAAAATAAATGCAAGAAATCAATGGGTCTCTCTCTGAGAACTTGGACCCAAACACCAACTCCTGCTGAGGTAAAGAGGAAACCCGAACACATGAAAGTTTTATGGAAAGTGTCTCTCTGACACCTACTGGAACAAACCATCGATCGAGGCCTCTGCTTGGAAATAATTTGATACCAAACACTGGAAAATAGAGTGAAGTCAACAACAAGCAATGTGGAGCAGTTTATGAATTTTGATGATTATGCAGGGGGGGGGATAAAAATAAAACCTTAGACATCAGATAATCATCCATCATTGAGTTTTACAGTTAAGCTGCCAATGACACCCATGAATAGTCCACAGGTTTTAGCCTCAGATGATTATCATAAGTCATTAGGAGGGATTAATGTGCTCCTTCTTCAGTCGCAAAACCTGTTTTGGCTCCCCTAACAGGTAATTTCTCATTAAATTCACTTAGAGGTGACTAATGACATGAAATGTGGAATGAAAGCAAGATAACACCGGGAGCGTTTTAATGGAAAACGTAAAACACAGACTGACAGTTGGCTTTGAAAGCAGCCTCTGGATGCCATTATACAACTAAATAGGTGATGTGGTGAGAAAAGAATCTGGAGCCATAATAAGGTTACTTTCCATGCAAATATGAGAGCAATTCCTGCAACTCAATCAATTTCATCCTCCACAACCCGCACCACCATCCTCTCACACCAACTCGTTAACTGTGACCTTCTCTCATTGTTCATCTGTCCCCTCAGTCTTCTTTTTGCTTCCATTTTCAGGCATTTTCAGTCTACAAACCAATCTCCGGCCCAATTCACATCCGATTCTAATCTTGCCTCTATTGCAATGCTCAATTCCGCAGGCTCTTGCTCGACTGGACAGATGCAGAGAAAGAAAAAAGAGAAGAGACAAAAGCAGCGAAACACCACTGTGCTGTTAGTCAGCCTTAATCTTTCAAAAGTGCTTTGTCAAGGCTTTCTTGTGCAGTCTTGCATACCTTTTACCTCATTAAAAGTTACACAAAAAGAAGAGAGTCTGTAGATGGAGGAACAAGGAAGGAGTGAAGGAAAGGAAAGGAAAGGACAAAACAAAAAGAAAAAAACAATACAATCTATTTAAGATCTGCCAGAAATGGAAAATGGAAAGGAGGAGTTGAGATGAGATCTTGTGAGCTTCAGTCTTTTCCAATAGCTCACAGTATTGATGCTATTCATCACTGGGCAGAGAGACTGTGGCTGTTCTGCGCATGCAAGCGCCTCATACATCAACTTCATCATCCATACAACAAAACAAGCTGGTTGCCACTGTAGGCGGTGAGTTCCCTCTTTCTGGCCATAATAACTGTGTTTCCACTGGGTTTCAAACATAAGGGACGTCACTCTCACCAGCCAGTCTGGACTCTGCAGTTCCTACCCGTCAGCAAGGTTACACAAATTCAATTTGTTTACGAGAGCACGCTGCTACGACAGTGGGCCAAACAGCCCGTGGTCTTCACTACAGTGGTGTGGCACAAAACAGCAAATGCATAATACAGGGAAAGTAATTGGGACACAGCAGACACAAAAGCTAAATGTAACTCAGAATGATTGCCTTGAGTGTCGCGGTTTTGCTGCTTTTGCGCGAGACAATCACACCATTTTCTAGGAAAAACTGATCTCTAAGTTAAACTTTAAATATTAGAAATACATAAATACTGTTGTTAAGTTTCAGTAACAAAGCTGCTAACTATTTTGCCACTTGATGCTGGAAAACAAGGAAAAATACAGCTAATTTAAAGTCCTCTGGGTAGAGGGACTGATGGCGTGCAGATATAACACATTTGTTACAGCAATGCCAAAGATATTTCAGATCAACTTGACAACTCTAACAGGGCCTGGACCCTTCAGATCTTCTCAGGTATGTTTATAACCTTGGCTTGTGAACCTGAATATCAACAAAAGTTTGTATTGTTGCTGCAAATTTTTCTCTCAAATGCTTCTTTTTCAGTGTTTATTGATGGCCCCGTATTGTATATAATACTGAGAATATGACAATTTAAGTCCATTTATCAAACTAACACTAAAGATCTCAACACTACGACGACAGATAAATTTACAAATGGACAATCAACTCATACAAACAGCTGTATCATAATCAAAAGCCCAAATCAAGCTAAACATCTACAAACAGATGTATCTGCCTCCAAGTCATCCACCATTTTCTTAGAGGCGTCCAATTAGATGATGTCATGAAGTTTTAAGTCTTCTGTTGTTTATTCCAAGCATTATACATGAAAGTCTTTTTCCCATCTCAGTTCATACACTTGGGACAGAAAATGACAAAAAATCCTATGAATGCCTTTTACGAGGAGATGAATATGTGGGGTAAAAGACAGAGATTACATTATTGTAACATACAACATATGAACTTAATCTGTGAACCCTGTGAAGCAGAACATCTCAGGGAGGTTATGTAGTTTGACTGTAACATTTAAGAAAAACCATGACTTCGGCACTCACTGTACTTATTAATTAAAAGTTTTAAATCTTTAAAAATGTATTTGGATGTTTTCACATGTGGTATCTAAACCTAATCAAACATACTCCGGGAGGCAGAAAGATTTTCTGATTTAGCAACATCACAGTGACCCATCTTGTCAGGCTTGAGGCGCTTTGTTTATGGACAAAACAACATTTTGAATCTATAATCATCTCATGTTGGCAGTTACTGACAATACAGGACCTACTGTTGATCTAATTGGTTGAAATTTGCTTGTGATTGACATGAGACAGATGATTTACAAGGCAAATATTAATGAGTGTTTGTTTGCAGTGTCAGAGATATATGCAGAGCAGCAGCGGCTCAGGTGGTAGAGCAGGTCGTCCAATAACCAGGAGGTTGGCTGTTCGAATCCTGCTCCCCTGTGTCCTTGGCAAGGCAAGGCAAGGCAAGGCAAGTTTATTTGTATAGCGCATTTCATGTACAGGACAATTCAAGGTGCTTTACA
>JAOXYM010000007.1:10598936-10615129 GCA_028567055.1 Leptatherina wallacei | reverse complement strand
CTACTCATGTTTACTTTTTTTTCCTTTACTTGTGCATGGGATTGGCAAAACTCAAGCTCTTGGAATCATTCAGGTCCACACTCCAGACCACTTGTTGGCAGTAATGCACCAATTGCATTTTGCCGACCACCAAAAAATTGCAAGATTTGTACTCAGAAGTCAGATTTTACGAGTCCACAGTCGGAAATACAAGAACGCCTCTTTAAGTCGGATATCTGACCCAGATAGTCGGGGCAGACTCACCAGCTCAAACTCCACCTGTTAAAGATGGCTGCCAATCCCCAGATCCTATTTCCGACCTCCAAGTCAAATCAAACACACCATCCATCCATCCATCCATCCATTTTCTGTACCGCTTAATCCACACAGGGTCGCGGGTGGGCTGGAGCCTATTCCAGCAAGTATAAGGCGAGAGGCAGGGTACACCCTGGACAGGTCGCCAGTCTATATCAAACACACCATAATTGTGTAAACGCAACAGAGATCATATATAAATATGTATACATTAGGGGCAGGGGGGCCTGGGAATGTTTATTCCTCCAAAGGTGGGGCACGGTAGAAAAAGTTTGAGAACCACTGCATTAGACTAAGGCTTTCTTCTGCTTCAACCTGTGGCTGGGCATGACTGTTCTGGTAAGTGGCTATATGATATTTATCAGAAAAATGTGTTTCAGTAGTTTATTTTTTTATGGGACTGAATACAAATATCTTTACTCCTCACATAAATCATTGAGCTTTTGATTTCCTGACTGTTTCTGACTCGCAAGCTCTCCTTCCAAGTTCCATGAGGTATACTGAAATATGTCAAATACAAAACCTGATTAAAACATGAAGCAATGCTGTTAAATTCTGATACTGTTATTTAACACAATAGTAGAAATAATAGTAAGTCATACTAATGAGTCTATAAAGGCTATCCCACATATTCAAATCCCACTGCATTACTGCAGGCACATACAGTTTGAAGTTTGTATATTTTGATAAGTACTAAGTTCAACAACCGTACCATTAATAGTTAAAATGGAACATAGTTTGAGAAGAAATTGTTGTTGTCTGACATGACTTTAAAATATAAAACTTTACTGGATAGATTAAAATCTTTCTTTAATAAAAAATGCTCTGCAATGATTTTATTCAGTATTAGCTCAAACTGATCTTATTTGCTGTTTGGTGGTGATTCATCAATCTGCCTAATGTAGGCAGCTGAGAGATATACTTCGGAGATAATTGTCTAGACATTTTTCTATCTGATTAAGTATTTCCTGACCTAAATAAGAAAAAATGCCTGTGAAAACAAAGAGCAGCACAGAAATGTTTACACATTTTCAGAATCTAAACTATGGAACTGAAAAACATCTTAAATAGGATTGGATTCTCAAATTGTACATTACAGTTATGTTTGCCTTTACTTATATCAACATCACTCATGATGAGATTCCTTATCTGAGCCTGGCGGAAGATGTGGATGTACGGTGATGTGAGACTTCCGCTGTCAGGTACTTCACATCCACTCTTCCCGCCATTTCAGTTCTTGCTAGGAAAGTCAGTTCTTGAGAGGCAGAGTTATTTAATTACAGGATACACTAAAATATTCTATTCTATTGTGATGCAGAGACTAAAAATGCTTGGTCAGGTTACCTCGACCAAGAATGCAACAGGTTAATGGAAATCTGTGCTACCCAGCAACAAACTAGAATTGTGTTACTTTCAATCTTGTGTCATTTATTTACAAACTTTTTGTCTGCATTTATCTTTGGCTAAATTCTTGTTTTTGATATGGTCTTTGTAAAAGAAAATGTGTTTATTTAGTGTTTGTAATTCTGTTTGTTGAATTGATTGAAAAGCCCACAATAAAGAAAAACAGCAGGAGCATGGTTTATTTTTTTTAGAGTTCTTAGAAAAACATGAAATCTTTATTTTTGACACGTGAAACCAAAGTATTAAGTGGAAAAAAGTTCAAGAATATTATAATTTTGACAAGCAATATTATCTTAACTTCTGTTATTGTTTAGCATCCTTATAAATGAGCTCAACTCTCTGACTCTGTAAGATTTGTGCAGGACTAAACATGTAAACAGACTAACTGCTCTACTAATGTGCACCATCACTATGGTTGTACAAATGTACAATATTTACAAAAATAAATGAAAACATTCAAAAAATATGTGAATGTTTGTGTGAAAGCAGCGACTGAGTTCCAGCATCCCCGCTGAGCATGAGAGTACAGAGTAACAGAAAGTGTGTAAACAAACTGTGCAGTCTAAGTAACACACACAACAACCTCAGCCACATAAAGAGTCCTGTAGACATCCACTCTAAGCTCTTCAGTCTGCACTAAACATAAGGAAAATGCTGCAAATCAAAGATATCCCGATAACAGCCATCTATTAAACACTGAAATATACACTAAGACAATTTTCCCGGAAAAAAACAGCTGCAGTGCACAGTGACACTTTCTGTGCCTGATCCAAGTTTGCTGTGTAAACAATAAACATGAGCTCAGATTATAAATGTGGAGGTATTGACAACAGCTGCTGGCTCTCCTTGGAAATACCACCAGTACGCCAACTTACAGGTGAGCCAAACAGGAATATCAGTCTATCTGCTGAGGCTTAGCAAATACCAAGATAATGTTAATGAAAATGAGGGTCAAAACTTAAACCTGCCTTTTCACAAACTTAATGAGTTTTGGTGTCTGTTTTACTTGAATAAGCAGCTGTGCAACAATTAATGAGGATAGACAAATTCCAGTCAGCTTCTCTGCTTCCCACTCACAAAATTATTTATTTCCCTCTAATATAGACTAAGTTAGTACCTGGATTAAACTAAACTAAAAGGTAAGAGCCTCCAATTCAGAAAAGGACTGTCATGAACAAGTTGCTGAACCCCAACAAGTGCAGGAAGTTGCTTCTTATTCCTTAAACAACCATGATGGAGACACATCCTGTGAAAAATATGCTATGCTGCTTCAGAAGGGTCAAATTATTGGTCTGCATCAAGCAAACAAAACTACTAAACCATCGTGTTGCAGAGTGATGGCTGAATCGGGGGAAGAAGAGACGCAGATGAGGTGCAGAACCATAATAATGCCCACTGCCAACCACAGAAGCCTGGGTCCACAGCAATATGATCTGGGGTTGTTTCAGTTGGTTAAGTTTAATAAAGTACTCTACAACAAACCTTTGTTAAGAAACTCTTAAAGAATAAATGTGACTTGAAGTGACCTTTTGTAGCCATTAAACTAATTACACTTGTAAAGCTAAACAATCTGATAGTCCTCTCTGAGTCTCCTTGTTATTTCAGCCCTCTTGTGATTTCTATGTAAAGAAGACCCTGCTGTTCCCACGCTGTGAATTCATGTCTAGCTAAAACTGTATTGACCTATATAGCTATGGCTGGTGGAACTGACAAGATGGGTGTTGTGGAGCTAAAATCCTGATATTCTTTGTTTTTCATGACAAATGAATGTAGGCCAGTAAAACTCTATGTAGATACACTGAAATAACCTAAACTACAAAGCTAAAGAGGTGAGCCATATAACAGAAAATACCATTCAGCCGTAAACGAAGCCTGAATATCAGCTCTTTGATATATCCCAGATTTCAAAGTGGCATGAAACTAACAGATCTCCAAAGAGATGAAGTCAGCCGTGATCAAAACTCAAGTTGTAAAAACATCAAACTTATCATACACGGGAATTATGACAGCTTGTATTCCATAAAACCTAAAACAATGACAAAGGAGAGAAGAAACTATGAAGTTAATTTGTCAAATAGGATTATGATGGGCTGATAAGAATACTGTTTAACATGTGCTCAACCATCTTTGAAGTTGGTAGGACTTTGATGTGTCTGACATGCATAACATGTTTAACTTGACAATTTATGATTGTTACAATCTCATTTTTGTCTTTTTTTATCCCAAAGTCAGATTGTGTATGAGCAGTACCTCTGATGCTCTCACAACAAATCTTCCCTCAGCTTTAAAGGATGAGTCAATCACTTTTTAACCCCATAATGACTCAAATTTGCTTAGATTTATTTCTACCAACAGCTATCAGTCCATCCAAAGCCCATAGTTTTTTTATGTTACATTATGGCTTAAAAAAGAAAAAAGAACATCAATAACATGCCTTTAATACTCTTTTATACAAAGATAATTCAGACGCTTTATCTTTAATTCTGCATCTTTATCTTCATGTACTTATTGATTTTTTATGACTGATATCCAATCTGGTATTTATGTTTAGTTCGGGTCTATGTTGGCAAGTGATCTGTTGAACCGACTTAATCAATAACCGTTCAACAGGCATGCTGTGAAGTAAAACAAACACACCCACAGGGTTGCAGTGACATTAGCATAATATCTGATAATAGAGTGAGGCCAGAGTTTGAAAGAAGAAGTATACTCTCAAATTAATAAAACAATGCTTTTGATTAAGGACAGTAAATTGTCCCCATAGTTTCAGTCACAACTAATTAAAAGTCATTTTAAAATTCTATAAAAACACAGTTGGACTGTTTCCTTCTGAAACAAATGTCAGGATGAGTAGAAGACTGGGGCTTAGTAACTGTGAATTGAAGGCATTCTGAACTGACTCCCAACGTTAGCCTCAGGCTCTGAGGAAGACGACTGAGGGAGAGTAGTCAGTTTCTATTTGCTGTCTTAACTACTCTGTGAATTCAGGGAGGAATCTCACAGGAAAACCAGAATGGGTCAAATATGCAGTCTGTCAGATTTTTTTGTAGGTTAGACAAAAACATCTGTCTTGTTTATTCTCATTTCGTAACATAGCCGGTGCAACTATGCCTGCTCTTCTACTGACACCTCTTTGAACTCCTGCCCTGTGGGGTTGCTCCCTCCTAAAAGGATCTGCCATATCTTATTCCAAGCACCATTTTGGCTTGTGGTAGATCTTCAAAAGCTTCAAAGGACAGGGGCAACTTCTGACCTCGCCAGGCATGAACCTCTGAAGCGTGACGGGGGAAGCTTCTTTCAGTAGGGATCACATCTAAACGTGTTTGGTCTGGGACAGTGGACATGTGACTGCGTGACCTAACTACAAAGATGGAGTGTGTTGCCATTGGGAGACCCTAATTACCCGCAGGAAAATACAACACACTAACAACTGCTTATAAGCCCAAAGACAGATTCTGACATTTCTGAGAAGGTCAAACTTAATTACTGTGTGCAATTCTTCCCATAGGGAGAGCAGAAGGGGAGATTGTTTGTCAATTAATGCTCCCAAATATAAAGAAGGTAATTTGTGTCACAAATCTGATGTTACAAAATTAGATACTGGCAGATGATTAATCCAAAATACTGTCTAAACACCCAAAAAAAGGTTTTAAACGACACTATGGGAATATAACCTGCCTGTTGTTATTTCTATAGACATATTGTGTTAGAGACAGTCTGCTTAGAATAGGGTTGGGGGGTGGGTTCAAAAATTGTTTTTGACATGGAAAGCACTTTGTGTTGCTTGTTGTATGAAAAGTGCTTTATAAATAAAATTTGACCTGATTTCAAAAATTGGTCTCAGAGTGGATAGCAGTGCACAAGAATAACTGTTCCTGCTTCCAGGAGCAGTTATAGTAGATTCAGAGCATCATCCTTGCAGACACTATCATCAGGATACTATTAAGAACTGACAGTATGAAATATTAAGAGCTCCATTAGCATGCTTCCATTGTGCCTTGAATAAAAAGAGAAGCCAGCATCATGACTTATACATACAGGTTTTGCGTGCTGAATCCTCTACAAATAGCGAAGAGATGTCCTCATCAATGCCGGCCTCGTTTTTGGCGATGCAGGTGTAGGCGCCGGTATCTTCAAAGTGCACATTACTAATGTGCACCTCACTTCCATTAGCTTTGAGAAACAACAGAGACAAAAGATTAAAAAAAGAAAATAGTGTGTGCTTTAGCGATAAAATCTGACTCCCATCTTCTGCTATCTTTGCATAACAGTTCTCCAACTTGGTTTGTTTCTGGGAAAATTCAAGTAGGTTGCAGTTTAAAGGAATACATCTGGCATGGGCTGGGTTTATTGTTTTTGTGAACAACTTGAAAGGAAAAGCATTTATCTTTACTTCTTATTGTACAAGTTGTAAGAAGCTTAAAAAGCTCTGAGTGTCTGAAATAAAACTAGATTACTCACATCAACAACATTGTGAATATTTGATAAAATATATGCACTTGTGTATCGATTTCAAGATCTTTTAAAAAGAATTAGTTCCAACCAGCCAATCAAATTACATCTAGTTGTGCTCTAAGCAACCTTTTCTTCAATATTAAATAAAATTGACTGACTGCTGAGAATACCTCATGCATTGTTGAACATGTAAATAAAAGCAGTAAAAAATTTGTATTACATGCATGTTGGCAAGCTGTAGCACAGGAAATCAAGTATAAAAAATTGCCTGCAGTAGGCAGGGACATCATGTCTGGCTTTTTTACCTTGCAGGGTGAGCTGTTTGGAGAGCTTGGTTCTGATGTCCATGCCATTCTTCAGCCAGGACAACTGTGGGCTGGGGATTCCTTCTGAATGGCAGCGAAGGCTGGCGGTGACACCAGGTTCCCTGGCTTGGCTCTCTGGGTAAACTCTGATGACGGGAGGAACTAGAAGGAGAGAGTAAAATAGGGAAGATTTAGAAAGGCATAAAACAGCTTAAACCTTTGTGGCTGTTTACATTAGTATCATTAGGAGGTTGGAAGTATGAGATCAGAAATTGAGTCCTGAACTTATGGCTCTGCATTAGCTTACACTATCAATAGCTGTCAGCACATTTGCAGCATTGTTGAAGGTCTTTAGATGAGGTTAATGCGCTGCATGAAGTCAAACACATCAGATAGATAAAAAAAAGGGAGAGAACCTCTGTTCTGATGCTATTGATTTAGCTTGGTAGTCATTGATTTGCTGTAACCTTTTGTCAGGAAGGAGATGAGAGGATAGAGGCAAAGAAAACAAAATGTGTGAAGATAGAAAAAGGCACACAAAGTGCTGCTCTCTTCAAGAAACTGTTCCAAAAGCTGACTGTACACATCTATGCTGCATGTAGCGCTGTCATGAAGGAGTTTCAATAGTTCACCCTACCCTGAAGCAAAAACAAACAAAAATAACTCTCCTACACATTGCACTTCCAAGAATCATAAATTAACATAAATCAATAATTTACACAAATAGATTAATAATATGCATTTATGCATTGGCTGAAAATATGCTACAAGTTTTGTGTTACACCCTGGGGCTAACTTGATAGATTCCTGCTCTAGAAAACATGGAGAATATCAAAGATTGAATTTGAATAATCCTTCAGAGGAAGATTAATTCTCTGAATACCATAACTATGATAAAAAAGAAAAGAAAAAAAACTATCAAAAGGATTGTTAAGAATTAGTGACTGAGACTTGGACAGTGACAACAATATGTTTACAGCAGCACATAAAAGGCAGAGTGATTCATTTCACAACCATGTGTAACACATAAGGATAATAACCTGGCAGGGGTATAAGCAGGGACATCAAATTTCTCTATCCTTCTATCTTGCTTTGAGCCTCAGTGGCCCAAATATTTCTCTTTTCTGAAACAGACTTCAGAGGCATGAGTGGAGGATGGAAGTGAGAGTTCTGGCAGTAGCAGACGTGCTGTAGAGCATTTCCTGTGGGCACATGGTTATAGAAAGTCTTTACTCAGCCAGGTGAGTGAAAGAACTGAAGATAGCTGCCACGGCCATCTGGTAATCAAAGCACACCAGGGCCTTGGAGCTGGCGTCATCCTAACTGCCAACACACTGTCCATAGTGGGCCACAAGGGTTCTTGACTAAGTTTACTTACCAATCAAAGTCACACAGACTCTGCTGTTATGTTGATGGCTCTCAGCAGCAGCAGCACTGCTGGAACAGAATGCCGTCTTTTGAGTTTAGAGAACTGCTTTAATTTAATATCCCAAAACTAAAAGGGTACAAATTCCACATTTAAGCATATAAAAGCTGTGCCTTACCTCTTTTTCTGTGAAGTAAGTTATATTGCCTCTTTATCTACTATTGTATTGTACATTCACTGTGAATAATCTTTGTAACAGCTGTGCCGGTTGAAAATGCTCTTTAAAAACAAGGTATTCAAAATACAAATAGAATGAAAAAATAACCATCATCCATTACCTGCTGGATTTTTAAGGCTCTTGACAGCTGATTTGACAAAGTTATTATTGTGACCACTTCACCTTGAATTATAAGAAACATTTTTCAGAGTTTTGTTTTGTTTTCTAGGCCGAACAACTGACTAATTAATTATCAGCAAATGATAATGAAAAATACTGCTCCTTGTATCCCTGCAGAGGATAAACTGTCTTGCTGTTTTCATTTCACATTGCTAGTTAGATAATAGGTTGAAACTATGCAAACTGATTCATCATCAGCTGTTTGAGTCAGATCAGTTAGACTGGCTTTATTGTAATTGTATTGTTAAAAAAAAGAAACAACTACAATTAAAATTCTACTCTAAAAAAGTGTCACAAAATACAAATAATAATACAAATTCATCTATCCAAATCTAAAACAATGATTGAATAAAAACAAAACCAAATTTGGAGTGAAAAAAGCTCTCATATAAAAATGGCATGACTGTATATGTTACTTGAAGTTAAGAAGTTAAATTAAAAAAAAATAGTGGAGAGGTGCTCATGTTTATATTGATTTTTTTTTCCTTTCTTATCTGTCATTCAGAATTTTTTCCATAATGTGGTGAATCTAATTTATGTTAAACATTTAAGTTGTTAGTTTATTTGCAATATTTTTGTTATTATTATTGTCATAGTTATGTATCTTGTTTATACATGAGAGAAACTACAGTTAAAAATGTTCGATCAATAAATATGTTTTTGCAAATTTCCGGACCCCTGGCCTTCAATGGAGAGTTGATGTGGACCTTTGAAAAATAAGTTTAAGAACTCCTGCCATAGGGTGACTCACCTGAGAAAACCCCAAAAGGCCACCCAGTGCCCTATATATTTTGCCCTATATATTCGCCAGATCCAGAAGATTCCAAATATAGAGGGCAGATCCAAAATATCAACATGATCCGGGTCAAACAATGTTGCATTATAACATTTACCTGTAACTACAAGATGGTCTGTTGCAGTGTTTTATAACGTTTTGGACATGGCTGCACTCAGGGCTGGACTGGGACAAAAAGTCAGGCCAGGAGTTATAGACCCACCCTGGCCGCCAAAACTCACATCCAGCTCAATATTCTCTATAGATACATAGATATATACATTCACACACAACTATATGCCACTAATACAGTGCTTTTCTCTCCTACTCTCATTAAGACTTTATACAACAGTCACAACAGCTGTCGAGGTATGTTTGGTCCAGTAGGACCCACCAAATACTTCATGCAGTAAAATACGTCAACAGGCATAAAAATCTGCAGTCACATCATTTTAAAACAGAGAAACACACTGACACATTGATGAAGTAAAAAAGTTTCCTCATCAGCTTTTAACCTAGACTAATAAAATGTTCATTGGCTCAGTTTACAGCTATTTCTGAGTTGGACAAGGACAGATGTTGACCGTAGCCAATGTGGACAGACTAGTTTACCTGAAATATCCACCTATCACTTTAACAATAACTAATATTCTATCTATGATACAAGGAAATCCCATTTATGAATTTCTGTTTATCTAAGGTTGGAATAACCAGAGGCTTTTATGTTTGGGCTGATGAGAGATATAACAGCAAACAACGATGGCAACAACAGAATGAAGTTTTGACAACAAATAGCTACATAATAAATAAAAGGCCATGGAAAATCTCAACTAGTTTTCATTATATATTATCTAACCCATTTTTGTCTGGCAGCACACAGTTGTGGATGTGAACAGTCTGTAGGAAAAAAAAAAGCAGTTGTAACTTCACTAGCTGATTCCCAGAGGGTTAGTGATGGGTTAATAAACTAATCCAAAACAAAATACTGTCTTTCATGCTTTTATTACATCCAAGATTCATTTCTGTATTAACATCTTACCCAGTAAGGCCTATTCAAACTGCTCAGAGTGCTGCAGAACTACCATCTAAATCCAATCAAAGAATGTGCATAACACCATTTTATGTCTAAAAAGTTACCCCCGAGAAGCATGGATCCAGTCTGAGATCCTATAGCAGAGAGTTGTAGTATAAATTTGTAGACTGTACCTAAAAAGCTTCTAAAATTGAGCTTTTGGAGACATCCTGATCCCGTTCAATTGCTGCAGAAATGAGATTGAGAATTTCAGACTCCTTATTTAAATCTCTGATAAAAAAATTATTAAAAACAAACAAAAAACAACAACTACAGAAAACACCCCACTATGTTTATTCATTTATAAATGTGTCCCTCTTCAGTGTAACAATTACACTACAATTGGATTTATTCTGACATATTTTGTACTTTACTTTTGATATTTTACAGCTTTTTGTTTTTTATTAAGAGGTGCTAAATAAGTTATTATTCTGTGTAGGCGGTTAAATAGGATTGTAAACATGTTTATTATGTACATTTAGATATTTAAAAGGAACCAAACATTCATTTTTAATCTTCAGATCTGTCTGAAAGCAGTAGTGAAAGGTAAAGTGATCTTTTGTTATGGAGGGTCTGTTGCTAAGATCAATACTGTATATAGAAATACCCTCTGATGCTATTGAGACTGATAGAAAAGGGAAACCATAGACTGAGCTCACATCTCAAACTGTATTTTAAGTAGCTTGCCTGTGCGATCTAGGAAGATGGAACTGATTGGTGTGTAGCATCATCACACATTAATAGTAATATCAATCTTAACATTAACATTAATATTAAGAAAACCTCAGAGCACCACCCTACTCTTTGATATGGATGCAAGGAAAACCATTAAAATCTTGTATCAATTGCATAAATCAATTAAATTAATTAATCAGTCTCAGGACGCTTTTTATGAGGTCTCGCTTGAATTGACCTTTCATGATACATCAGAAAAACCACAAACAAAGACTAGTTAGATAAATATAAATATTTATTAACTAGACTACAAACTTGGCTACATAAGATAAGATATGAATAGACTATAAAAAGGAACAAGACAAAACAAACATGAAAATGTAGGTAGGCAAGTATGATCAATCAACATCCATGTGGCAAAAGATGTCAAATGGTAAGGAAAACAAAACATAAATTAATTAATGTGGTGTTAATCAATTAATGTTCAAGAGATTGAAGAAAGGATTTCTGAATCCTATAAAACTAGGTTTGAGGGTCTGTTTAAGATGTAGGCCTAGACTAATTCCTAAGGAGGGACTTAATTCCCTATCACCACTCTTGTCTGGAAGTCCATAAAACTCCAGCAAAGTTCCATTTGGTCTGTGTCTCTTATCTGGTTCCTGCCAGGGAATATGCTACAGGTGCATTCTGCTGAACGTCCCTTTACTACGACCCAGTCACTGTTGGTAATAAGAGTCTGATTGTGTGGAGGTGTGATTAAAGTGTAAGTAAAAGCTGGGCTTTCTATTTATGAATTTAAAAGAAGATGCAAGTAAGTACTCTAAAGGTTTCATTAACCTACATTGGTTCAACCAAACATCTGCAACCACTCCCTCTTAAAAATGTAAAAGCCAGCCTTGTTTCCTAATACTGGTTTCCATTCCAGTATTCATTCTAGATCAGGAAAACAGATAAATTAATGAATACATTCTGTAGAACATTGGTAAAATGTCTTATTTAAAGATAAAAGTATGAATTGAAAGTGGTCTCTCGCTTAATGCATACAAATCAAAGTACGGCCATTGTCTGTCAGTATAATTTAGACAAAGGTGCACTCATAGTGACAGCTGGTTAAAATGTGGTGGTAACTGGCAGCATTTCAGCTGCTGTTTCAGGCTTGTGTTCTCTAACCGAAAAAAATAATGTGCTGTTCCAGGCAAAAGTCTGTCCAAACTCTCAGCTCGTACTGTAAATAAACTGTTCTGTCAGATTTAATCTGGATTAAAAGGCAATTTATGACAGCACGGACAAATAGGAAACTGATGATAATAACTGATAGTTGTTGACAGACTGAATGCTGAATATAGATGAATGCAGATAAGTATTACATATACAATGATAAAACTTAAACTATATAAAATACCAATATAATCAGAGTATGACTATTAGTCCATATCCCAGCTGTTATAAGGATGGAAATTAAAATGATACCTAAAAGGAACAAAATGTCTACTCTAAGTTCAAAATCTCTGTTTAGTAATTGATTACATCTCATTCTTAATGGCACTTCACACCAAAAACAATAATGATAACCACAATCAATCAATCAATCAATCAATCAATCAATCAATCAATCAATCAATCATTATTTATATAGCACTTTTCATGCAGTGTGTAACTCAAAGTGCTGTACAAAAATAAAAAACAAAAAACAAACAAATGTGGTTATATAGCAAGTCACCCCAACCCACTGACACAGTAAGGAGGGGCTATTGTGAGGAAAAACCAGAGACCTAAAAATGATATCACACAAAAAAAACATAACTGCAAGGAATAAGTAAAATGAAATAAAAAGTAAATGAATAAAATTAATAAAATCAGTAAAACAAAACCATCGTAAACATAGATTAAAAAGGCCAGAAATAAATGAATAAAATTATTTTAAATTAGGTAAAAGCCAGGCATAAAAGGTGAGTTTTCAACCTGGATTTAAAAACACCAAGACTATGTGTTGTCCTCAGGTGTTTAGAAGGGCTGTTCCATAGGCGTCCATAGTGGCTAAAAGCACTCTAGCAGCAAAGTTCTGCAGGTGCTGTAGAGGCACTATGGTTTTCTTTGGGAGACCAGAAAGGAGAGCATTACAATAACCAATCCGAGAAAAATAAAAGGATGATTCACTGTCACTGCACTGGCTTGAGAGAGAATATCTTGTACTCTTGGAAAATTCTTTAGATGATAAAAACCAGTCCTACATTTCTAATATGTTGCTCAAAACTAAGACTGGAGTCAAAGGTAACACCTACATTTTTGACCGTCGTAGAGGGGGTTGTTACCAGTGATTTCAGTTGTGCCGACAGTTCCTCTCTTTGGGCTTCATTACCAATGACTAACACCTCTGCTTTGTTTTCAGGTTTGTCACCATCCATTGTCTAATACTTAAAATACTATTTAAAAGAGGATCTAAAGACTTGGGGTCATCAGGAAACATGGCCATATAAAGCTGGGTGTCATCAGCATAACTATGGAAGTTGATGCCGTGTCTCCTGATAACATCTCCTAAAAAAATAATGTAAAGATTAAAAAGTTTTGGGCTTAAAATAGTCTTGTGTGGAACACCACAATCTGTTTTATAGCTTTTAGATTTCTGATCCTCTATATTTATGAAACAAATTCTCTGTTGAAGAGATAAGATTTAAACCAACTTAAAACTGAACCATCAAGGCCAACACACTTTTCCAGTCTATCTAAAAGAATTTAGTGATCCACAGTATCAAAGGCTGCTATAAGGTCTAGAAGTAATAAGATTGGGGGTTTGTTTTGATCAAGGTTGGCTCTTAGGTCACTTACTATGCTAACTAATACAGTCACTGTAATGTGGTTAGAGCGAAATCTGGATTGATACTTTTACTAAAAAGTCATGGAACTGACTGAAGAAAAGCTTCTCTAAAATTTTGCTTAAAAATTGTAAATTTGATATAGTCCTTTAGCTATTCAGTGAAAAGGGATCTAAATTATTTCTCTTCAGATGGGGCCCCACCACAGCAGTTTTAAAGCTGAGGGGAAGATTACCATCTGTAGAGAATAATTGACTACAGTAAGAAGATCTTGCATAAAAAAACTAAAACATAATTTAAAGGTTATAGGAATGGGGTCTACAAAGCAGCTGGCTTATCTCTGGGAAGCAACAACTTTTGAAAGCATCTCAGCATCAACCAGGGCAAATATCTCTAGTTTTTCCTCACATGGATAAAAAAGAACTCTTGAGCTAAGGCTAATTGGTAGACCCAAAAGATTAAGTGTGATGTTGTCTATTTTTCTGCTGACGTAGTCAGCAAATTCATTGCAATTATAATGGTTTAAAATACACTGTGAAGGACGAGGGTTGATGAGCCAGTCATTTGTGGAGAAGACATTTTGAGGACTTTTATGATTATCTTGCATTAGTTTAGCAAAATCGTCTAGCCAGTTTGACAAATTTATTAAAGGTATATAACTGTTTTCAAAATATTAGTGTTGGTATTCGATTTTTTAATGGGCTGCACGGTGGTGTGGTTAGCACCGCAGCCTCATAGCAAGAAGGTTGATGGTTTGAACCCCGGCTGGGAGGGGTTTGAACAGCGGCCTTTCTATGTGGAGTTTGCATGTTCTCCCTGTGTATGTAGGTTCTCTCTGGATATTCCAGCTTCCTCTCAAAGTCCAAACACATGCATGATAGGTATAATTGGTCACTCTAAGGAAAGAAGCAGAAAGAACTCTTTTCTTCCTGCTTCCTGCTTCCACACGCTTGCTGCTTGCTCTCGCTCTTAACTTTTGATTTTTGTTGATTTTTATGTTGATTTATTTTCATTTCTTACCTAGAAACAGACCCACAGTAGTTTTTGAATACCTTAATCACTGGGACCAAAGCATATTGTACAGAAACTGCAATGTTTTTTATAGTTCTTTTATCTTCAGCGCTACGTGTACGTGTCTACACACAGCTGAAGCCTGTACTTAGCACTTAGATAAAGATAAGTGTGATTTGGGACGGTGCTAACGCTAGGCTAAGCAGCAACAAGATGCATTCCATCTCCAAAACAACTACGAAGATATATATAAGAAGATTACAGCACTGGAGGAAAAAGTCTGCCGCCTTGAAGTCAATGCTGAGGTAAACAGACTGTGTGGGAATGAAACAACCTTGCCATTGTCTCAGAATAAGCGGAGATGAGCAAGCTAACAGACAGCTGCTGAAGTTTGCAAGAATTTGTCAAATTTGAAGATTCATGGCAAACTATGATGAAAAGACTACACACAGACAGCTTTCATTTTAGCGTCTTCTTAACGAGCTGTTCTTTGCTAGCTTAACAAGCGCTGGGGTCACGTAAAAACATGTTGGTGGAAATGTAGCTGTTTCTACTGAAATACGATGCACGTTATGATACTTGTCGAACAAGTGATAGCCTCCACCAAGGAGGGGGGCGTAGGTGACCGTCTCCTGCTCTGACTGACATGAGGAGGACCAAGCCTTCTGGGCACTTATGGAAGAGGGAGGGAGGGGGGAGCAGCAGAACCCACTGCTCATTGAGAAAAAACAAACCATACACAATTTCACGTCGGTCTCCAGGAATCTCAGAAGTTTCCTGTAATTCAAATAAAAGTTGCTAGATTTGTCACTAGTCGCTTTTTTTGAAAAAAAGTCACTAGAGAGGTCTTAAAACTTGCTAAGTCGCTAAGTTCGAAACACTGTGCACACGCCCCGTGTCTCTCTCTCCCCTGCTCTCTGCCTGCGTGAAGATCAGCCCCGCACCCCAGTGATCAGAGTGGCTTGTGGGAAAAATACTGCTGATAATCCAGTTCCGCCGATACGATAGTTTGTAAAACGTCCTATTGGCGCAGATATATCGGCCATGCCGATTAATCGGTCAACCTCTAGTAATAACCCTCCCTGGAATTCTCTTGGTGCAAAGCCAAAAAGTGAAATATGTCTCCTGGATAAGGGAGGACAGCGTATCACAGGGCGGGCGCTACGAGCTGAAGTCTGGAATGATAACGACTGGCCTCCACTCCCTTCAAAAAAGACCTGGACAGATGAGGCTGAAAAGATCAAAATAACTCTCCCAAACACCTGAATGTGGAACTGCAGAACAGATTTGCTCCGCTGTCGGAGGACCTGGGATCTTTATTGGAAAACCAACCGTTGATGAGGACTGCAAACCGATCAGAAAGGAAAAGGCCACAGGGTAAGCTTAAGGGAAAGCTCAATGCCGGGCCTGAAACTGATAATCGGTGACTCGACTATAAGGGATGTTCAGTGGATGTGTGGAAAAAACACCAAAGTCCTCAGCTTTCCGAAAGATATGGTCAGTGACACACAGGAGGGAATCTTGAAAGCCGTGGCTGATTACCCGACATTAAAAAACATTGTCCTGCATACTGGAGCAAATGATGTGTCCAAGCAACAATCTGAGGTTCTGAAACAGGACTTCACT
>JAOXYM010000007.1:10570207-10591886 GCA_028567055.1 Leptatherina wallacei | reverse complement strand
TAAATTACTTTAAATAATAAAGTAATTAGATAATGAATAAATGTCTTTTTTGTATCCAAAAAATATCGAACCCTGACCCAAAGACAGCGCAAGAGATAAGAAAAGAGTCAAGATAAGATTGTTTTTTACTGTTTGGAGAGAGCTGACAGTACAGTTAGGATGCAAGATGGATGCCGAATTAGCTGTCGAAAGGAGGTGCGTCACTGAGAAAATAGCAAAAGTTAAGTAGTGTCTTTAAATATCATGGCTATGCATACAATACACAATTTAATGTGTCTATCACCAGATGACTGCACCCAATAGACTTACTGTGTCAGAGTCTGGGGCAAATAAACACCTGGATGATAGAGAATTTTCTACAACTGAATGAAGATAAAACTGAGATTATTCTGTTTGGTAATAAAGAAAAGAGGGTCAGCATCGGTAAACACCTGGGGCCTCATGTACAAACACTTGCATGAATTTTGATTGTTTTCATATTTATTTCTTACAAAGGTTTTCCATTATCGCCTCTAAGTTGGCCAAAGGATTAACAAGTGTAGAAACTTGCGTACACCAGCCATGAAGTTGATGTGAGACACTGCACATTTCCACAATTATTTCACTTTTGATACATCTCAACTTTGCCATGACAATGATTGTACGATCCCTTTGTACATGAGGCCCCTGGAGACTCTGGGCCAAAACTATCAAAGCTTTGCGTGTGTTAAAACGTGTGCAAACTTGACAGCACACGCAAAAACATGTTGAGTGGAACAAACTACCAGTGGAGATGCAACTTTCACCAAATGTAGATACTTAATTCCAGGTTAAAAACATTTAATTTCTCATGCACCTACTGATCTCATAATATTGTTATGAGTAAATAATCCACAAAATTAAATTTATGGCAGTGAAGATAAAAAGTCTGTTTTACACAAGGACTATTGATCACTGAAAATGCATGAAATCCACACAGTAACTTTTAACTTGTACACATATATATATATAAAGTAATTTTTCATTTCATTTTCAGAATGAAACAACAGTGCTAAAACAATGTGCTTGTGGCTGTATTTGTTGTAGATCTCACAAATAACTGAAAACAAATTACAAATAATTTATAACTTAATTAATGCTTCCAATGTGGTTGCAGCATTCCAGTGTGGAAAGCACAAGCAGCTGGTGTATTGTATAATTCGACTCAGCCTTTCATTAATCTACCCAAACAGCCATTTGTTTTCTGTAACAGGGGCCTTCAGAAGGGGCAAACTTTGCAGCCACAGTTAACAAATGAGATGCAACTTTATTGATTCCTGTGGGTAAGTGGGGTCACTACAAGAAAATGGAAAAAAAAAAGGAAAACACAAAGGCAAAGAAAAACATAGGGGCTGGATGCCAATGACAACATAAAAAAGATCCACAAGATTCTGTGTAAAATCAATCTGAATGACTTTTTGATGAGTCAGGTTTTTGTACAATAAAAAGCAAAACTCAATCATCCTTCCTATACTACACAGAGCTTATAAAACAAACATTTATCCTCTTAAATGTTGTCCCAGGGTAATCTAAAAGTTACTGTAAATGTACTTTGTTTAAATGTAATCAGCTCTTCAAACTCTGAATGTACCATCAGCCAAATTATGACCGCCTCAGTGACAGAGTTGGTCCCCATTTTCGCACTAAAACAGGCCTGACTCATCAAGACATGGACTCCACTAAACCTCTGAAGGTACAGTATGGTATGTGGTTCCAAGTCATCAGTAGCAGATTCATTCAGTCCTGTATGGATTAGACCTTTCTTCCAGTACATCTCACAGATTTTTGACAGGTGTGAAGTAGGGCTGCACGATTCTGATAAAAATGTGAATTATGATTCTTTTTTTGCTCAGAATTGAGATCACGATTCTCTGGCACAATTTTTTTTTTTTATAAAATGTTTCTTCTGTTTCCAGCTACGACTGAAGGAGGCCACAACATTCAACTCTTAAATCTTTCATGAATCTCTACAGGGAAAAATACAAAAAAGAAATACAAAAAGAAAGTGATTCAGTACATCATCAACTATGATTAGCTTTTTAATAATAATAATAATAATAATAATAATAATAATAATAATAATAATATTGAGGGAGACAGCTTTTACTACGTTTTGACAGTTGTCTGTTGGGATGTGAGAGGCCGTACTTTAATCCCTGTGCTTGGGCCTCACCTGTATGGTCATGTATGTAAGCACTGGCTTTTGATAGTGAAATCAGACGCTATAAAATGACCCGACAGGCTCAAATACGGCTCCATGGTCCAACTGGACCATAAATCAGATGCAGCTGGAATATAAGCGAATTCCCGCAATTTCACCTCAACCACAGTGTGCTGCTTATTGAACATGTCGGGGAGCGCAACGTTTGTAAATTATTAACAGGGGGCATGGATAATGTTTATCGAGTGTTTATTACTTTCAGAATTCCCTCATGTTGTACAGTGTTTATCCGAGTCATATTTTTGCACGGCTTCATCGTGCTGGACTTTGTGGTGACGTTTATGTGATTAGAGATTTGTGGCGCTGCCTTGCGGGGCTGCAACCAGAGTAATACACGCTTTACAATGCAACTAGCATTGATTTACATCTGGCTTAAATCCAAAATACTTACACAACATCAAATGCCAACCGTTTTGGGTCACGAGTTTTATTCGGGTGGGTGGGTGACTCGACACTACCACTTGGGTTTTTAGTTTCCATCCATTAAACCCTCATTACCGCTGAGAGCAGACGTTCCTCCGCAAACTCTCGCAGATTGTTTCCAAACACTGACCTGCAGGCGGACTTCCTCCACTGAGGGTTGAGGGAGGAGGCACCGGCAGGGCTGTGTTTGAGGGCACTCGTAAAATAGAAGCATTTGTTTGTGATTCAGCTTGTCATATAAAATACTTCAGAATCGCCGTGTGTAGAAATGAGATCACGTCTATGTGAGAATCGAGATCGCAATTTTTTTAACAATCTATCATGCAGCCCTAGAGTGAAATATAAAGTATATGGAGGCTAAGTCATCACACCCTTCTCCATTTTGAGCAATGTTTGCAGTATGTTGGGGCATATTTTCTAGCTGACCGTGACCAGGAAAGCAATGCTCATGTTGTTAAAAAAAGTGATTGTCAGACAAGGCCACCCTCTTCCATTGCACAATGTTTTGGTTCTAATGCCATCAGCATGGGTACCCTTATCATCTGCAGCTGAGCACCCCCATACACAACAAATGAAATTAAATGAAAAATACTTATCAATCCCAAAGGAAACTGCAATGTTGTAGCAAGTTTTCTTGTTTTTTTGGCTGTTTTTTTCATAGAAACCAAGATGTTCTATTTAAAAAATAAAATAAAAAAAAAGCCTCCTGCTGCTCAACTGTGGTTAAATTATGGTTCGTAGTGCTGCCATCACAGCCATCACCTTTCCTCCTTCACCTCTGAGTGGCTGCATGGCTGTGATCTGCATGCAACGTAACATTATCAGTCATTTTACATGTATTGGCAACCAAAATCACAATGCATTCTTGAAATCAGGTACTGCTGGTAATGTGTCATTATTTCAGTCACTGTTTCTGACTTATTATGCTGTCTGAACTTCGAAACTGAATAAGTAATTAAGAACTACTTAATCAAGAGACAGACTGCGTTATAATGTAATATTTGAGAGGATATATATTAGGAGAGAAGCAAATATATGTTACCTGACAGAGTCGCTGGAAGACTGCTTAGTGAGTCTTAGTACTACTGTGATCAAGATAAATATTTTAATGATTTGTTAATTACTATATTTTGATTTTGGTGATCAGGTGTAGATTGATCAGACAACGTAGCACTGATCAGAACTCCCTTGAAATAAATATCTATGTATACCATGTACCGCCTGAAAACATTTGACCATGTCTCTTACCTTAAACGACTGTAGACCATGGTCATCCCACAAAGCTACAGTAGTTGAGATGCTATGACCCAGCCATCTCATTTTGGCTCTCGTCAAAGCCGTTCAAAATTGTCACACTTGCTTATTTCTTCTGCTTCCAACACAATAACTTCAAGGACATGATGCTTACTTTCTACCCACCCACTGCCAGGTGAATCAGAAATGAGTATTCAATGTATTTTTCACGTTGGCTGTCAATGATCATAATGGGCAATCTGTGTGGATCTTGTCATCCTGTTATTTCATAGCGATGGACAGAATTCTGAATCCACTTTCTCCAGATTAGTGTATTTCAGCTGTTTCTTAATTGAGTTGTAGAAAATTTCAGCCTGGCAGGGTGATAGCAGGTCCTTCACCCATACTAAGAATGTGAAACTCAGTCTTCAGTAAAAAGGTCATCAGGAAGTTAAAATATTAATTACAACCAAAAGTCATTAGTCTCATGAGATTTGCCATGTTTCCACACTCACAATACTGGGTATAAGGTCTGTATATCAGTGCAATTAACCTCAGAATAATCTTTTAGAAAATGATAATGAACCAGCTGTCTGTCAAATGTAATGAAGATCTTCAGCTTTCTACACTGACTACACATAGTGTTTTATGTACATTCAGCTCATTAGAACCAGGATGGAAGAAAACTGTCTCATTTACTCAGGGTCCAGCGCTTCACCTTTGCCCTCTACATGCTGCCACTACTTCAACATTCACATGGTTTGTTCACCAAACGGACTTCCTTAACCAATTAAAGACAGCAGTGCAAAACTTGTCACGTTTTACCTGACATCTGTGCTAAATCTAATCATGGTCACATTTGCCTTTAGGTGGTGAAAAATGTAATACACTCAGCAGTGGACAGTTTAAGATATTCAAATTAAATGAATACTGGGGAAAACAAGAATAGACCATAAAAAATAGTTTGGGAAAGTTATGTAGTTTTTGTTGGGTTCTGGTAAAGTTTTAAAAGCTTAGGGTGGAGGTACGTTGCTGTAGAATAATGACTTCTTCATTCTTCATTTTAAGAAGGAAGGAAAAAAGTGTTTGTTGGCTGTCTGTGTATAAAACAGTAAAAGATGAACAACTCATCAGTCTTTTGGCCTTTACTAGAGGTAAAGTAGCACAACTGATGATAAACCTGGAAATAACAGAGTTATTTGTCCACTCAGGAGCTGACTGATCTGTAAAATGTGCATGATGACACATTTTTGTTATTTTAACTATTCACAAAAACATATCTTTGTTGCGGTTATACCATCAAAATGACCTCAAAATACAGACTCAACTTTAATTTAGGGAAACTGCCCTCCAAATTGGCTGAAAAGATCAAAAGTTTTATGTCGAACCCTGTTTTGTTTTGTTTTTTACATTGGTTGACATGTCACCCCAGTACTGACTCACAGAGCTGCTTCATGGACATAACGGACGTGTGGGATACACCTTCATTTGTCCCTAATCAATCAAGGAAGTCAAAGGAATTGATTCAAAGTGTGGTATTTGGAAACATGCAGTCAGTGGAGTTCCTGATGCTGCTCTTTTGTCCACAGCCAGATGATTAAAATGATTGGACATTCTTGGAAAAAGAAAAATAAGAAAAAGAATAATAAAACAAAAACATTAAATAACAAGCTGAATTTTCAGCAATGGCAGACTCAGTCAACTACATTTCACTTGCTGACAGCAACGGTAGAAGCACAAACAACTGAAGACAGCTGCAGTCAAGACCTGTCAAAACATCACACAGGAAAGGTGGTGATGTGTGGTGATGTCCAGGAGTTTTCGTCCGTCATTGTCTGCAAAAGTTTTTTTTTTCTAAGTATTCTAAGTAAACATTATCATTGTTTAATTTGACCAATTTCAACTTGAGACCTTTGAAAATAAGACCTTGCCTCTTGGATACCTGTAATTCCAAACCTTTTCCCTTTAAACAGATATTAAGAAAATAATAAAAACATTTTGGGAAACAGCTAAGACATAAATACTTGCTTAGGTGTCCAGAGCTCTACTCAAAATTAACTGTATCACGATTGGCAGGAAAGAGTGGCTTAATTATAGACATTACAAAAAAACAAAAAACACCAACAAATACGAAGCAACTTTGGGTTTGGTTTTCACTCTCAGATGACAGTTCTTTATTTTTTCAAACCATCTGAGAAGTCCTCACTAGAACCCATCCAGCTATCAATTTTCTAGCCAATTTCTGCATGCAGAACCATTACTTTTATAAGATTAGCTTATGTAGCAACATCGAACCCCTGCCTGTAGTTTCCAGCACAGGGAACTGATTGGTACAACTTTAACATTTTGGCCACAAACTGACAGCTTGGAGCCTGACGAGATCTATTTCATCATGATCTCATGAATTATGATGATCCAACTACTTTGTAAGGCAAAACGTATGTTTAATCATCAAGTAAATAAAGTTGAATATGCTCTCTCCTATTAGCTCTCCTTTTTGGCCAGTACCAGCTGTCGGGGGAAATATCTGCATCTTCAGCTTCTAACTGTATCCATCTGCTGCTTGGTGGTGAGCAGGTAAACTGAGCTGAAACTTGCAGTAAAGCCCCACAAAGATGCAGTTGCGAGTTGCAGATTCAGATGATGATTGCTCTCTATTTTAGGCTGTCATAGTCTTTTCCAGCTGCTTTGACAGAGACTGGTACAAGCCTCACCACACATTCAGAATATTTCTCTGCCACTAAACTGCAGTGAGCAGACAACTATCTCATATCACTCAGTGAATCTTACTGTAATAATATTTTTACAATGACGAGCGCTGTACAGCTGCTGATGACAAAATTACCTTTACAAAAAGTGTAATAGGTGTGTGTTCAAACCACTTACCGTTCACTTGAAGAATGTGGGTCTGAAACAGTTTCTCATATCCATCAGCATGACAGGTGTAGTTGCCCATGTGGGCTGTAGTCGCCTTGGTGATGTACAATGAGCCATCATCCCCAAAATCCTACCAAACATACAGAAAGGAAAGAGGTTTAATTGCTTAGAGAAAAAAAAACTCACCATGTAGAAACAGCATTTATGAATGAAGGCAATAAGAGGCGGAAATAAACAGTTTCAATGGAAATGCAGCATGCCTGCAGAGCAGATGGGAATCATTCAGAGGCCAGGAAATGGAAACTGTCAGATTCATAAAAAAGGCACATTTTGGAGCAGCTGTTAATCAATATAAGACACAAGGTAAAGTAAATTTTTTTTATAGAAAAAATAAAACTGAGAAAAATAACTGTCAAAGTTGCTGTTGAGAATAATGGCTTTCTGACAGGAGCCACTTTTCCCTTATCAGAGGAAAGTGATCTGATGGACTTGAACTGAGACTGCAATTGATTTCTGCAGAAATTAATGTTTACTCTTTCCAAAACGTAAACAACAAAACTCCTGCTGCACATTTAAAACCCCAGTCCCTGAAAAATACTGAATGAGTCTTAACTCTTAGGTTAAAATGAATACTCCACAACCACACATAAGCATTCCCATGTGGCCTGTTTTAAAAAAAAACAACACAAAAACCTATGTATGATTGTGTAGAGAAAATTAAAACGTGATGAATTCATGCCATGTTGTGATCATTAAGCCAGTGAACACTAAAAATATAAAATGGACAATGTAGGAGAGCACACAGAATAATACATTTTTCATGCTGCATAACAGAGAGAAGCCCCCAAAGCTAATGAACCTATTGATGGTGCCTGGCAAAGAGTGAATAGATGCCACTTTGTTAAGACCACACAGCAAAAAAAGCCATTAACACAATATACTGTCAGCAGGTTTTTGTATTATGTTGAGCAAAATCTTATATTCTAAAAACAGTAAATAAAGAGTAAACAAAGACTTTTTTTGAAAGTGTTTTTCTGCTTTCAGGAATATATAATTTTATGGTTGAGAGCAGCCTGCAGATGATCCAGTGTTGAATCAGGACATATTTACAACATTTGTTTTGTTCTGTAAAAATCGGAAATTCTGTTTACCTGCTTTGTCACTGCTTTTGTTTGCTTGCAGCAGAAAGTTCCTCCTGCTCAAGTTTCTCTTTTTGTTCCGATTTTTATCCAATCTTTCTTAATCCGATTCCCGTTTTTGACATCATAAATTATAAATGAGTTCAAATGTAATTTCACGGGTTGATTGCTACAGCAAACAGAAGATTTCATAAAAATAAAATAATATGCATTAAAAATGACAACAATAAGTAGGACTACAGCATATCATACACTTCTCAGCCATAACCTTGTGACCACTGAGAGGTGAAATGAAAAACATTCACTCACTACAATGATGCCCGTTAGTGGGCGGGATACATTAAGGTGGAATTGAATACTCTGTCCTTCAAGTTGTTGTGGTAGAAGCAAAAAATAAAAAATACAGGACGTTATCCACAGGATCTGCTACTGACAGCTTGGTGTTTTATCACAACACACCTTCCGAGGTCTCCTGGAGCCCATGCTTCGATGGGTCAGGGTGGTTTTTGAATATTTGGTGGGTGGTCATACTGTTATGGCTGATCTGTGACTTATGGCTGATCTGCCTATGTAAAGTTATTTAGGTTTACATGGACTCTCTGCTGTTATCAGTATGAGCAGATAGATTCCTAAATTGGTCCTCTTAATGTTATTTCAAATTAAGTACATTTTTCTAATAACTGATCCAAGATGTGATTCTGTACTTGAGGAAAAACAAGGTAATGAATTAGAAAAGTCCAACTAAATTCCTTCAATATAAACATACATAAATCTCTCCAGACTGCTTAGAAACAGAAGAACTGTGCCAGTGCTTACAATAATTAGTGATGCACAGCGGCTTTACAGGTGTGAACTTGCTCCAGCCCTCATTAGAGGTTTCACCAGTGCTACCCAACATGATGAAGGCCAAATGCCAAAACTTATTCATTCCTAACTCATGGCATGCATTAAAAAATAATTCACACAGCTTTAAGATGTGTGAACTTTTGCTCTTTAGATTACAGAGCCTGTCTTCTTGCATCTCATTTCACATGACTGAACACGGCATTCTTTTGTTGGAAAACGGTGACTCCATTGAAATTACAATTGATCTTTTCTCAGTGAATATACTTTGATCAGTGAAATCAAAAGCTTTGAATCTTTAAACTTTGCATTTACCTTCATCATAACTGTCAGCATATATGGTGGAAACGTCGGGCATTGTGTTTACAAGCATGTAGTGTTTATATCAGTCGGTCCTGGTCAGCTCCGATCTAACTTACAATCTCTGAATGAGTGAAGCATCAGAGCTTGACAATATGAAGGGAAATCGATGGTACGTTTTGGCCCTTTGGGCTGAGACCATATTGTGTCACCTTCTTAAATGAAAAATGAATGTGGGAGAGAAATGAAACTCAGAGGAGTGGAACGAGCCACGGCAGAGGCTGTCGACACGATTCCTCCACCTCACCTCGCCACCCTCACCTTGGCTATCAGCAGCACCCAGCTCTCTGCAGACAGAGCAGGCAAGAGCAGGCAGGACTGCTCTGAAGGAAGGCAGACAAGGGCAGGTGGAGGTGGATTTACAAATGGGTCATAGCCCTCAAGAAACTATAATTAATAAAGCTGCCAGTGCTGGGTCGCCTTTGAAAGGACATTGTGGGTCCACCTCGTGGGATGCCTAACCTTCGCCAGTGACAAGGCATTTCAAAAAATGGCCTTTAAAATAAGTTACCCCCCCCAGGAACTTGTAACTTCAGAGGAAAACAATATGAATATGAGTGGAAAAGATATCTTCTTCTGCATATAAGTCTGTCAGAGAAACATTTTTGCCTGCAATTAAAAGCTATAGAGGCAATTTAACAAACTACGTGCTCTCTGACATTAAAGGATCGGTATTCTTAATTACATTTTAAAAAAAAACAAAAAAAACAAACGATTGTTACTAAGCACGCAAGTCTATGTTTCTATATTTAGAAGACTTCTGCCACTGTAATTTCTACATATGCCCTACAACAATGAAGGTGAATTCAATTTAATGTGTAATGCTCGCAGAAAAAAAACTGGCAAAAAGATTATTATCATTTTCTTCTTTTCTTTTTTTTAGGAAACTTTCCTTCATCTTGATAATAAATTGTTAAGTTATATATGTGGGTGGTTTTGATCTGTGTATGCAAGTTATCTATATGCACTTTGTTTGATGACTCTTAAGGGGTAAGAACTATTTCTAATTCAATTTACTTGTCAAATGCATAAATTGAGTGTGTCCCATTGTAGTGTGACTTTGTGTAGATTTACTAACCTTTATTGAACCAGATAAGTCAATCCAGAACCAATTTTCATTTACAATGACTACCTGACCACCATAAAATCTGCATATACCATTATACAAAATGAAAAAATATGTTTTTGCATAAGATTAGCATTAACATCTTAAATTGTTTCAAATGATGACGTCCTTTACAGTAACATTTTGCAGTAAAAGGAAACAATGGTGCATGGAACCTGTAATCTGGCGGTTATGATTTGGACTGTTGCATCATCCATGTGGTGCAGGCACTTTGTTAGCTTTGTGGGCTTTTTGTGAACAGAGTGAAAAGAATGATGCAATGACAGCTTGTTGAAGCAAACAAAAAAAACAAACCACCCTACCTGGGACGGGATCTGTTAAGAAAAAAGCAGAGGTGAGACAGTTAGAAGTTTAGTTCAGTCACAGCTTTAAGGCATCATGGAAACTCATAACTCATGAGGAAACATTAACTGTGTTACCAGCATTTTATGTGTATATAGAAAAATCCCACATTTTTTAAGTATTGGCAGACTATACCTTGAACTTTCTTTTCTTTCTCTTTTATTTGTCTGGGACCATGCACAAAAAAACATTTATCTCAGAGGAGCAAAGATGCATTGTACCAAATTTAGCCACCAGCTAATTTCCATCTGCAGTCCCAGTGCAGGTAAACAAATAAATACAGTCAAATAAAACAATATGAATGCCATTAAACAAGCAACAACACACTACAATAAAAATCATAACTATGAAATCTCAAATTGATTAACCTACTCCCCTGAAGTAGGAGCAGCCACAACAGGGTTGATTCAATAGTAAGAAGAATATTTTCTTAACACAGCCTGACTCTGGAAATGCTCCAGCAGAACAAAACAAATCTCCAAGAAATTAATTGATGGGTATTTTATTGTATTCTGTATTATTGAAATAGCAAAGGATAAAATGATCAAGAGATCAAAAGAAAAATGATTCTTAATTGAGGCCTGATTATAGTTTGTACAGTATCAATGAAGACTATGGGCCGGATCTATCAAGATCCCAATTTACGTGTAGTAATTTACCCTTGCAACCGAGTGGTCCCGGTTTGCATGTGATTAACTAAGATTGCAAGATGCAAACGTGTTGGAGACTCCCTATTTAAATTAGGGTTTCACGTGTTTTGTGGTTTGCAGCGTAGTGAGTTTGGAGAGAAGAAAGCACAAAATGAAACTGAACCCGTGAAGATGGAGATATTAGTGGAAGAGACAAAAATGGAAAAATGAAAAAAAAAAAAGAATTTTTTTTTTAATGAAAATCATACAACAGGTATCCCTGCAGAGTCTCAAAAGCCGCTAGTTTATGAGGACAAGGATAACGAGTTGCTGCCTGATTGTCTGACATCTACTACGAGGTGTGTCTTCTGTGACACTGCAGTGAGGTGGGATACTCGGGCCACGGCAGCGTTGTATCTGGAGTAACGATGGTCATTAATGTCAAATGTGACAGAGGCAAGAAGGGGAAAATAGAAAGACATAATTAATGTCAGATTTAATAACCATTGAGCTAAGCTGTGAATCTTCTGTTTCGTTTATATATAATCAGGTTGAATTGTGGTGTCCATTTGTTGTGTTGATTGTTAATGAATTAAAGAATGAAAACTAAATGCGTTGCCTACACCGATCATCAGAAAATAGTGTAAATCAGACTGATGCGCGTCTGAACTCCTGCAGAAATGAGTTATTTCCGCTCTCAGCCAGAAGGTGCAGCCAATTTGCACCTGATTTTTAAAAGTGTTAAATATAGGCGCAGAAACAGCGACCGCACTTTTAGTAAATCACATTGCGTGTGTAAAGTTGATTTATTTGCATCTACTTCATTCAAGGCAGACTTGCTAAACAGAGTACGTGTGTTATTTTGCGTGTGTAAGAGGCGCAATCCTTAGTTCGTCCCTTGGGTAAATCCGCTGTAACATATATGCTGTCAAGTTTGCACACATTTAAACATGCGCAAACCTTGATAGATCCGGCCCTATATGTAGTTAATGGTTCCCAAAGCACATAATTAGCTCAACCAAATAATTAACCAGTTTTATCTGCAATACACTTTTGATTTAACTTAGATTTAATTGTCCAACTGATACAAAAGCTGGCTGAATGAAGATATAATATATATATATATATATATATATATATATATATATATATATTTATGTATATATAAAATCACATACATTTAATGTTCCATATCGTCCGTCTCTACTCTACGAGGGTGTGAAAACCCACCAGCAGACACTGAACATTAAAAACAGATAAACACTCATTGCAATGAACAAGAAAGAGATCCAGCTCAGATTGGACTAATTCCTGTGTTATAATTCGTTGTTCAGTATATTTTGGTTTTTTGAAAGACGTCTTCAAATAAAATGTATTATTATGTTTTATCTGTTAAGCTGCAGTTTAGTATCAAGAGATACATCTCAGAGATTGTAATCCTAAACTAGATCAACAAGAAGCAGTACCCTTCATGAAATGTTAACATTTTCCTCCTTATTGACTTTCACTTGAATATATTTTCAAATTGTTTTATGATTCAAAACAACCCCAGTCAAACATCAAATGCATTGTTTTCATATTGTCTGAGCTGTAGCTACTGTCACCATCTCATGAATACAGATGCACAAACAGGCCTTCACACTGCACAGCTGTGGACACTCATGGAGGATTGAAATAGTGACAGTCTAGGATGATGATGATGATGATGCTGATGCAATAGCCAGCAACTGTCAACTTCATGGAATTACAGTAAGCTGCTTAGTCGAAATTTAGAGAAGCTCTATTGAACTCCTGGATGCAGACTACCCATTGGGATTAATGTGTGACTCACTAAATCTGAATCTGGACAGATATTTCTTAAATATCCATGTTCTTGACTGGGAAGGTATGTGAGATTAGACTGCAAACCTCCCATGTGTACTCACAGAAATATGAGTCTGATTAAGGCTGGCAGTGGATGCTCACAAATATTAACCGCCAGCAATTATACAGAAGTGTCTGCAAGGCAATTTAGAATGGGTTTGTTGGTGCCAGGTGCAGACAAAATCCATTTTCCCTTTCTCGAAAGAACAACAATGATTGACTGCAAGTCTAAGAGCCCAAATATAAATCTGGATTAAGCTGCTTGTGGTCCACTGGTCGTTCCTCTTGGTACTGCATGGTTTGCACATAGTTTTTGCACATTGTTCTCTTTAGAAACACAGTTGACTGTGAATTATGCCCATTTCACTTTCTGTTGGTGTTCAGTGTTAGAAAAGCTGCTCTGGAGGGAGTCTTTGCAAACTCAAGCTTTGAGTGCCATCAACATAATAAAAACTAATCTAACAACTGCATACCCTTAGGGTCAAAGTACATGAATTTCTCACAGCCTGAAGAGACAGATTAGTCCCTGTGGTAGTTTGACTCAATCCCAGTCCATGAAGCTGCCCTGGAATCAAACCAACATGCTCCATGTACCATAGAGACACGGAAAGTATAATATATGCATCAATATTTTACAGAAGCAATGTAAAGACCCCGAGGGCATAAAAGTGTTCAGGTTTAATTAAAACGCAAACTGTTACTTGAATCCTTCTTTCAGCTCCATTTTTTTTAGATGATTTATAACTCAAACTTCAAGCTGTGAGTACTGACATTAAATTTTGATGCTTTCTCTCAGAGTACTATGGTTACAAACCACAAAAGGCCAAGCTGATTGATTATCAACACAGCCTCCTCTTCACCCAGCTCTTTCACTAAATGGAAAAAAATGTAGTCTGATTCAAAATCACTGCAATGTTCAACCATTTTAAAGCATGTTTGGTCCATTTTTGTTCTCCAGACTCTTGAGTTTTCACATTGTGTTTCAAACTTATTTCAAAATTGATTCCTTTATATTCCTTTTATCTGTCATCACACAATTCTTCACAATCACTAAACAAAGAGTTTTTTTTTTTCTCTTATTCTAGTACTTTATTAAAACATTCCTGGCAGCTTACAGTCATATTAGAAATGACCCTTCCCACCTGAAACATATTTCCTTTGAAGGTTGCTTTTTATATCAGCTATTTTCAGGTTAGTCCAATTAAGTTCTGCAGAGCATAGGTCCACACTCTGGCTGCGTTACTCCAGGACCTTCAGTTGGAAGGAGTGTTTGGAGTCATCATGTTCAACATGAGCCTTTCTCCAAGCCGAACATCCTAATTAATGTGGAAAAAGTTCCTTCTAACGATTGCCCTTGGTTTATGTCTCCATCTGTCTTGACCATAACCATGTTGACCACATGGATGGCTACTGAGAAGATGATCTGATCAGACGGTTTCTCTTCTTGTGGTCCACGAGTCGGTCAGCTGCTCTTTGGCTCATCTCCAGCTGACTGTTTCATGTGCCTTTTAAATACAATGTGGTTTCTGATTACTCCACCATAAAAGGAAAGTGAAATGGAGCACTACACTGATGAATATTCCTCTGTATTTTATCAGATTCTGTTTTGCAGGTCTATAGAAAAGTCCACAGAGTTGACATTTATGTGAAAAATACATCTAAGCAATAAGTGATATTAGTCATTGGGGAGAACAGACAAATACAAAGTGCAGACCGAGACCACCCGTGGTCAGGAAACCGAGCTGTATAAGATTTCTTCAGGCAACATCAGAAGATGAAACAAAAAGGAGCAGAACTGAATCGACCATAACAAAGAGAAGTAAACCAGTTCTTGGGAAAAAAATTAATGAAAGATACATCAAAGCTTGTGCTGACCTTACAAAACCTCACATCACTTTTTTTCTCATGCATATCCACCAAAACATATTCAGAGCACTTTAAGACCTTATAAAGCCTGACACTTCTCTTTCATTACACTCAACACTGGCATGCATTGTTTTGGTCTATAAATTGCATAAAAGCCGGCATGTTATACCATAGAAATTGACTGGAAAAGGCTAGTGGCAGATAAGCTGTTACTCTCACAAACACACACAGTGTTAGCTTGGCTCTTTATGGAAATCACACATCAACAACCAGAACCAGTGCGCTAGTTTAGAGCCAGTTGATGGTACCAAGGATGACTGGTGACAGCTGGGTGCCTCTTACTCATTTTAAGGGTCATCAACATTTAATGTTACATTAGTGGCTTCGCTGGGTTCCCTTTATCTACTGCGACAGTGTTGACTTAATTATGCACAGCAGTATCGCACTCATCTTGGTCAGTCCTGACACACAGAGGAAGGGTGAGGCAAAAGAGAGCTGCCTCTGTACCGCATCATGTGAGTATCCTTTGCTTGCTTTGATGTGGATGAAAGTGACACACGGGGCTGTCTGGTGCTGTGCATACAGATTAACACACAGACACACACATACAACAAGATATAAAAGTAGGTCCTTCCTCTAGGGCTGAACCCCTTTGGTGTCCCCCCTCATCTTCTTTCTCCGCCTGAAATCCCTGCCCTCCCAGCAGTCTCTAAACACAGTCACCAAGAACACAAACTGACATCCTGAATTACTGTCAGGCCTACAACACAAAGCCAGTGCCAACAGTAAGACAAATATGCTGACAATGGGAGATACTGCCAAAAAAAACATTTAATATGCTCAGAAATATAGAATAAAATCAGGAGAAATTGTCCAATGATGCAAAAACCAACAGCTCTGACACTGCAAACTGGTGACACTTCATGTTCTGAGAATGGACATGATCACTGCGCATCTGCATACATATATATATCTTTGACTAGACAGTAGATACACCAATCTAAAACCAGTTACTAGTGACAGTAATAGTAGACAGCCCTTACATTAATGTCTTCCAGGTTCAAGCTGTTCAGATATTGATGGTTTCTCCTCCACAATATAGGAGGCCTCCGCTCTCCTGTGATGGCGCAGGTCAACACAACACTCTGGCCGACCGTTGTGGTTGTGACGCTCACTTTTTGGTCATCTGGGAGGTTCAACTGGTACACGTCTGTTGAGAAGAGAAAATGAACCAATGTTAGACTGCCCCATGCAGAGAAGATTCATTAGTCCAAGTATTTGTTTAGTGTTCTTTCTTTTTCTTTTTTTCAAGAAATGAACCTGCTGAGTAAAAGTGGCAACGGTTTGATTCCTTTGTTAGCTTTCATGTCAAGTTAATGTAATTAAAAGTTCAAGAATTTTTGTCTTCGAATGTTTTTCTCATAATTACGCCTAAAAACAATAATACACAATACAAGGTCTCAATTAGCTTCTTGGAGAAACAGGTTTTTATTTATTTTTTTTACAGCGAAATTATTGCAGTTTGCCAACTGAATGAAAATGCACTGAATTAAATGCTTTGTAAATATCTGATGCCTTCTCTTTGAGGGTCCCATGTTCACCACTATGATCCTTTTTGTTAGCTAAAAGAACAAACGCAACACATCGGCCCTTCTCTTCTGCTGACTTTGGAAATCCCATCTGAAGCATGATGCTTTGAAACTTGAAGTTGGAATATTTTTATATGTTCAATGTCCTGAGACTTGAGAACAAGCCAGGCTCTCTGTGCTGTTGCACGGTATCTTTTCTGATAAAAGTAAACTGGAAAAACTACAAAAAAAAAAGCAGAAGAGAGAGAAAAAAAACACAACCCTTCACCGTGGACATACATAAGGCTTTACCTCAGTATTCCTTCTATACAAAAACGTTATTTAGTGTTGCCTCTGGCATTAATTTGCTTTCTCAAGGTAAAGTTTTAACAAACACAGAGCAATTATAGCAGCAAAAACATCCAGAAAGGTCAGTATGGCTATGGTTGGTTAACGCCTTTTAGTGAGTCCAGTGTTTTGAGGAGGCCGTGAGTACAATGAGGTCTCATCTGTTCTTTGGTATTATGTAATGTGGTCTGTGAGAGAATGCATTTTAATCATTCTCTTGGGTAATGAGCGACGGAGCAAAAGGAAACAGAGACTCAATTTGTTCTGCTCCTAAGGGCATGAAATACAAAATCTAATGAAAGAGAAGGTCCAACAGACAGTGCTCACTCGCTATGGCTCAAAGAATAAGGATAAGAGCACCTTTAATTACGGCATGACTCCAGTGGCCCTCAGACCAATGGCTTCTGAATGCTTTTTTTAACCTTCTCACTCATTTGCTTTGCTCTGTCCACTTGTTGCGTCTTTGAACAGTGAACTTGGCAACCTGCTTGGATCAAACTGGGAAAATGATAAATCACTAGCTTCTTTTCAGAGGGAATCTCCAAGTTAAGGTCTTTTAATCTCACATTTGGCAAAATGAAACCCTGTTTAACACCAGGAGCATCATGACACAGGAAATGGCTTAGTTCAAATCATTATTTGTACTCTTGGTGAAAAGGTGATGCAGCTTTTCAGCCATCAGTAAAGCTGGAGTAATTTAAACTTGAGAAATTACAAATAAAATAGGGGCTCAGTTATTTCCTGTAGTAGCAAACATATTGATAATATACTTTAATAACAAGGCGCTAAAGATGGACACTTTTCTCATAACTTCAAAGGGTAAAATTGCAGAAACAAGACCTGCATAATAATATGAAATGCAACACCAGAGTTGAGATGATCACTCTCTGGCAGAGTTGAGTATCATAAGCTCCATGAAGCTGGTGTGTGTTTGCAGGCTGTTACATCAAATTGCGTTATACATTACAAATGTCCTTGGACTGTCTACTTCAAGTACAGTTTATTTCACCATCAAGTATTTGAAAATAATATGTCAACTTTGAATTTAACTGTCCAATTATACTTGCTTGATTGCATTTCTGAAAAAAAAAGAAAACTGAAATTTGTTATTTGTTCATTTGTCCGTCTCAGTCATATGATAAAATGTTTCGTCATGAACGCAATCCATCACTTGCCTAGATCTAGAAAAAGTGAAATGAAAACCAACACCCAGCTTGACAATGTGACTTAAATTTCTTCCCTATGGATTTTGAAATGTGACAAAGTCATTTCATGAACACAGATAGTAATGACAGACAAAAATATGTATGAAAAATGCCTGAATTGGAAAAGCTCTTTATTCTCACTGCTCGTTATTTCTTTATAATAATGATTCCATAAAGGGGTTGTTTTGGGGCTTGTAGAAACACTGTTTTCTAAACATGTCAAAGGGAATTTCCAGGAGAGAATGGCATGAAGCCTGGACATGGACACACCGACAGCCTTTTTTTTATTTTAAATTCAAACACTGTTTTATTCTTCCAGATAGCATCAAACAAACTGAAACTTCCTAATTGAGGTACAATCTCTTTCATAATGAGCTGAATAAGTGTGCCTTTCAAAAACAAATTAACTGAACCAAACATTTTCACTCTGATTGGTTCAACTCCACAAATCCATTAGAAGAGCAAAAGGTAAAAAAATTTCTCACATGCTCTGTTTTTCTTGTTTCACCACATATTTAAATGTTATATTCACTCAAATGTTCCACTGTCTCCTAAAAAAAAAAAAGGATTTATTTAACATGAAGAGTTTGCCCCTGATTCTTGTTTTGGGCAGGGTCAAAGTGTCAGAGTCTGCAAAACTATTCAAATTCAGTGTAGTCACTCCAGCCTGTAAAGGTGTTCACACCAAAACAAACAGTGCAAAAACATGCCATGCAAAATGTCGATCAAATCATTTCATTTGAAAAGATAGATTACAAATAAGGCAAAACGTACTGCCGAGACAATTTTCACTCACGAAACATAAGCACATCAAGACCAGAAGGAACAATAGAAGAAGGATAAAACACAATTAAACAGGAACTTAAGGAAAGTGGATCCTTCATCAGTCACGCGTGGCTAATCTTTAATCTTCCTCCTCTTCCTCTGACACTGATAACAATATGGCCAGCAGATCAACACACCATGCAGCCACTTGGTGCTTTTTGAGGTGCTGAGGTGGCGGTGGGTGGATATGCTGACAAAAATCTCCTTCAATAATGTCCTCCCTAACCATTCAATTACAGCCCCCTTGTATCTTAATGCTTCTGGAATACGCTGAGAGCAACAAACTCGATTTGCTGCTGATCCCTAAGGGGATGGAAACGTGTGAAGTTATACTGAGAATTTAAAAAAAAAAAACTAAAGTAGGCAGACTGTCAGCCAGTCAGGCTCCATCATAGGTTTAGCAATTGGGTGGAGGGGGGAGAGGAGGGAAGAAAGAAACGAGGGCCAGTATCCGACCTGAATGAGAAAGCCCTCAGAGAGATGGAAGTCTGAGCTGCTGGAGCAGGCCCCGGTCCAGCACCTCTGTAAGAGATTTATCAGCTGAGGAAATGGCATCGGCTCCTCTTTTTGGACTGATTTGAGACCTGAGGGACTCAGCCTTCTGGGAAGGATCAACCTTCACCATCCAACCTGTAATTAATGATTAACGGTAAGGTTCAGACTTTTGATTTACTCTGCACTGCTCCCAGAATGCGATGTTGGTCAGTGACATGGTGAGAGGTAAATCACCTTTTGCACTGGAGGCAACAAGCTTGTCAGGGAAAACAGTCTGGGCCTGGAAGATGCTGCAAAGGGCCGGCTGCTGCATGAAGACAAATTGCACCGAGGCTGCTAAGCCAACCCTCTTAGTTCATCCCCCATCATGCTCTGTTGCTTTCTTTCTCAAACACATGCTCACTCGTCTTTCTTCACCAACTCTTTCATTCCTCTCTACCAACTCTTCCTCTCATTCACATTGACATTCACTCTTACTTAACCTGAACAGTTGTGCAGTAACAATTACATTTGATTTTTGTAGCAAAGATAAGTATTTCTCAGTGATGCTGCGTATTTATAGCTCGTTCCCATAGACTCAGATGTAAATAAGAAATAAAAACATCCCCAAAACAGAAAGGACATTCATGTGATTACTCTCTGATCTCGGGTTGACTTGATTTGAAGTCTCCCAAAGCAAGAACAATGGTGTCTCTGTTTCTGATACTGCAGACAAGTGACTCTGTGGACTTGGCGGTTTGAAGGAAGAAGAAAACAGTCTGAACGCTGAAACACACACATTATTTTTGCTTTCCCAACGAAAATGGAAATTCTTGGTGTTTATGTTGCAGGTTGCTCAACTGAACAAAACATATCCTTGAAATGCAAGAGCTTCACAACTGCCTTTTATGACAAGCCGGCATTATAACGTGAGATTTAAAGCTTATCCATTATCCCATCTGGCATCTCTTCTTAGCTCTATTTGCAAACACAACTTTACTTTTGGGGATAATAATATTATTACCAGACTGTAGAATGAGTGAGGAGACAGAGAAGAGGGTACAAATAAAACAAATCTTAGTGTAACCAGAATTATTTGTATTCAGAGAAGAAAGAAAGCTTTGCAATTAGAAATTACAGCAATAATTAATCCTTTATTTGCAACAAAAAGCAGCCATTATCCAAACACGATGTATTATGCTCACAAATGGTTGTAGCATATACAGATAATGTATAATGGGCACAATATAAGACATTGTTTCCCAAATACCAAAAGAGATCTCAGTAGAAATCACCAACAATTTTTCAGATTTTATATTTGTAAAAATGTCCGTAACAGCCTTTTATCGCAAACATCTTAATTAGGTTAAATATGTTTTTCGGTTTATTTAAACAAAAGTGCATCATCCTACTGTTACTGCTGTTTATTTTTGTCTGGGATAACATTTAAGTTTAAGCTCCGATAATGTGTATGTTGCCTTTGGGAGGGGAACTATCATGTTAGTTGAATTAGCTGCACTTCATCTTCATTAACAATGAACATATATATTCATACAAAACAGTGTTTTACATTTAATGTAGGCCTACTAAGTGGTTTTCATTAAACAAGAGCAAAAGAAGGAAAGTGTAAAATAAATTAGTCAAGAATGACCTGCGTGTTTGGATTGCTTCCAATTAAATTCTGCCTTATGATTAAAGCTGTTTATGTATCATGCAATGGCCCCTTGAAACTATTTGGGTTTTTAAATCTCATGAGCACTTTTCATGCCTATGATGTGTGTAATTTCATCAGCAAAATAAGAAAACAACAAGAACTGCGAGAAAAAGCAGACACACCAGAAGCTTGTTATCTCAGCATCACATATTTTTAATTACAATCTTCTGAAGTGATCCTCTTAGCTTTGATGATTTAAATTGAATCAATATTGTCTGAGACAGTTATACACCATATCTGCACAATTCATCTATGTGAAAAAAAAAAAAATCCATGTTTGTTTACAAGGAAACCTTTGCAGTTTAAGTTCAGGTCAACGTGCTAGGGCATCATTTTAAGGGTGAAATACCCTTTGATGTTTAATGTGAGGCTTTCCACTTAAATTAGATTATTTTCGACTTCCGGTGGAGCGGGAAACGAAGATGGCCGCATAGAAGAACCCTCCGTCACCGTTCACCTCGCCCCCCCCCAAAAAATAGTGTTTTCATAGTTTAAAATATAGTCAACAGGTGCGCGACAAATTATTAAAACGAGGGAGAATGCAGTCAGTACAGAAAACCCTGCAACAATACGGTCTGAGAAGCCAAAGTCAACGACAGGATCCC
>JAOXYM010000007.1:10511489-10522702 GCA_028567055.1 Leptatherina wallacei | reverse complement strand
TTATACATCCCGAGTTGTGCCTAAAATAATGCGCCGCACATTTTTTGTGCGTACGTACGCTTTATACATGAGGCCCCTGGTGAGGCTAGGGTCGGTGGACGCAAGGGGGCATGGATTCTTCATATGCCTTTTTACGGCTCGGCCTTGGGGGATGGTGCCTCTCAGGCGGGCTTGTGGGGCCCTGCACTCTGCCCACATCTGGGTGGGCACCCAGCAGGGCCAGCAGCTGTTGTCCCTGGCCCCGCTGAAACTTGTGCTCCATGGCCAAGGGGTACTCTTGCTGGGGCCTTCCTCTGCTGTCTTCTAAACTGATGTGTGGTCATCCTAGTGGTGGGCTGGCTGGAATTCATGTTCTGGGGTGGCTGGTGGTCTTGGAAGCCTCTGGTTTGCTGTTGATCTTTGCAGCTGTGTGGTTGCATTTGTTCAATCACACTCATCATACTTTGCATCCACATTCACTAACCTGCTGATAAAGTCACTGTCTTGTCCTGTGGGTCTAATAATCACCATTAACTACTGTGATGTTTTTTTTTCTTTATGTTACTTGTATTATTGTTTTTGTTGTGATTCATGTTTTGTTTCCAACTTGTCTGTCTTTGTATCTTTGTCTTCTTTTTCTTTTTCATCAGCATTTGGATTGCTACGAGGCTGGACAGGACCAGTTAATAAAGAATAAAAAGAGGTGAAGATGAAGACATATAACAGTAGAAAACCACCATGTTGTTTATCTCAAAACCTTACCATAAATCAACATAAAAATCACAATCTCAACATGAAGATGAAACAACTAAAAGCAGAATAACAAAAATTGTGTGTTGAAGACCAAAAGAACAGAAATCAGGTTGTTCACCATGAACTCTTTCTGACATCAAAACATTTTCTTTCAGGTTTCAGTATGAATTGCAATGTTTCCCCTTGGTTTTTGGCATTTGGGTGGTGGCGAAGGTGGGGGGTATTTTGGAGTTCTAGTTCACAGACTCCAAAATATATGGAGCTCTATCCTTCAGATATAATACATTAGTAGGTCCAGGTTATTGATTCAGCTAGTTGAATAATTGTCAAGTCAACTTGAGAATAACAAATGTTTGAAAATATTTCTGGAAATTCAGCACTCACATACTTCAATTTCAAAACAGAGATATACATTTGAAAGATAATAACAAGGAAAACAGTCAAGCCTTCATACTTAAAAATGGCAAAGTTTTTTCTGAGAGTTAAAAAGGATATGCTGGAATCTTTTAACATGAAAAAAATAAATTCAGTCATTTTACATATAAATGTCAACAAAATAAAAATCACACCATAAGTATTTAACATAATGAATTTTGTCAAACAACAATGAACTTAGAAAATGAGGTTATTAGCTTAGAAGAAGCAGTGGCTGAGACATGGTTTACAAATCACCATTAATTATTCAGTCTCAAGATGCATTCACATTATTTCCTGTTTCCTCTGTTGTCTGGCTACAGAAACATTACATCTGAGTATATAGTGCAAAACAGTGGATGTGAGCACAGAAAAATTAAATTAGCAAATACAAGGTAACTAACATTTCACATAGTCTACATCAATTTTTGCTATGGAGACAGTGACATAAAAATAAATAAAGTAATTAAGTTGACTTTCACTTCCTCATATGCTATGAATATATATAATTGTCTGAAAATCTGAAGCCAATATCATGGTTTACTTATAGCAGAGAGGATCTTGTGATGAAATTATGGTGGGCGGCGACAGCTGATCACACAATCCGTTTTTATTCTCAAGAACACAATATAGATATGCTTTTGGTGGTTGATCTTTTGCATGGTATGGCGGTATTAGAATAAACACAGCATACACATTTACGGATTACTTTCTTGGGAAGAAGCAATAATGTATTCATAAAGTGGCCGAAAAGTAGCCCCACATCAACTGTGGTGAGTAAATAAGGCAGCTTACTACTGTTAGTTGCCTTTTACTCTAAAATGTCTCTTATTAAGTTAATAAGATGACAACAACAATATAACAGATTTATTTAACTGTAAAACATCAGCTATGAAATTGACTGAACATTTGTCACTAAAGATTTATGCTGAGGAAGAGTTAACAACAACTTGAAGTTATTACTTTTTAGTCAAATAAAGCACCGTGTGTGGGTTTTTTTATCTAATGGAAAAAAATCCAACTAAGAAAAAAAAAAGACAAAAAAGGTGAATACATCCTCTTTAATCAACATTGCACATCATTTACACAGGTGAACTTCAGAATTAACAGGCACAAGACCCAACAGCTGACAATGGCTTGGATGTCCTTGCAAACTTAATGATTCACAGGTCTGGATTTTAATGAGGAGCTTGTTCTTTGGCACTGCTGTTGATGACAGTGCCAGGTCTTGTACAGAGGTCACAGCATTAATGGTGCCACAGAGTCAATAAAAGAAAGCAAGAACACACAGGAGGTTCTGAAGCCCCCAAGTGTACACAGGCTGAGCTCATTGCAGCGACTCTCTGGTGGGAAAGATGCAGAAACATTGTTAAGGCAAAAAGTCTCCTGAGGGTGGAAGCTATGACGCTTCAAGAGCATGTTTTTCTGTCAGAGCCCACGGGACTAATCCACAATGAGTTTGTTCTACTGAGATGGCCAGGATAGCAGCCAACAATAACAACAACAAAAACTTTTCAACAAATCATACTTTTAAAGACACAGCCTAATAATTGATGTTCAGCCTATGAGCTTATTTTGATGAAGCATAAAATTTAAAAATGTTGTACACTTTTGACAAATTAACATGACAGTGCTTTTTGGGCTAACATTTTTCATTAAATATGAAAATATTTTATATGCTACTTAAAGTTGTAGTACCCAATATGAGATTATTCTTTAGAGACTAATCTGTATGTGTAACATGGTGAGAAAGCAACGCTGAAAAAAATTTATGAAACATGTTTGACCCTATTTGTACATTCAACGTCTTCCCAAAGTCCCTGGAAACTGCTGGCAATTACCTGACGTGCTAACCAAACTTGTACACAGCACTGGGAACTGTGGCCTCTTTTGCATAAAAAGTGTCTTCCCCATTTCGAAATTTAAATCATCATGTTATGAAACTATATAAAGTCTGCTGCCAGCCATTTCACTTCATGCAGGTTTGATTCAGTGTAATGACACAAATTTATCTCCACACAAACCTTTCATTCATTTTACTGCATGATGCAAGAACCAGTATGTGTCACAATGCAGAAAGAAGTGCATGAAATATATATCAAAGCTCTGGCACAGTAAGCTTTTTTTTTTTTTACAGTTTTCTAAATGTACGATCTCCCAGATCATTAGATATTTTGAATGCAGAGAAACTACTTGCTTGATTTTCCGTAACCTTGATTCGTATGGTCTTTTCTCGCGGCAAATATCATTCCCTTCATATGCACTTCACATCGCCCTCTGCAGATTAGATCGTTTTTTTTTTGCACCACTTAATTTTCAATCAAATATGATCCTGGTTAACTTGCCATGTTGTACGAAGAGAAAATGAGGGTCAGATCCTCTCACCAGTCTTAATGAGAAGCTTCAGTCAACATATGGTTGTCGCTTCTGATCCTGTCATCTACACTACAACAGAAAAGAAGCACTGTACAGGTCTAGCTGAAAAGACATGTCAACTTACAACTTGGCCTCATCCACCTGGGACCAGAACCAGAAGTGATTCAACTGTTTTGCATATAAACGAGAGTTCAAAAGCAATCTCAATTTCAACGGCACAAAGTTTGAGCTTTCTCTGGGGACTAATTGTCCCTCTATCAAATTAATATAAGGGAGAATTACTTCATTGATGCTAACCTCTCATCTTCTCTACTCACATTTCATCCCATTGAGATATAGAGCTATGCTGAAGAATATAACAAATGAAACCTGTATCAATACATGAAGCAATAGCACTGAAACAACACTTTTGACTAAGTACCATTTTGAAACTAATATATTGAATACATATTCTAAAGGTTACTCTAACTTGTAATATCAAGCAGCTGTCTAGAGAAATGTCATGTAAATCGAATGCATAATTACTAATGGAAATGGAGGATTTTTTTTTCTTCTGTTTTAAATCCGTACTGTGACAGAATACTGGAAGACTTATGTTGAGTTCATATAACAACACCTGCTGAAATAAAACTGAACCTGATTTGAATACAGTTTTGGTGAACACCATTCTATGAGCCTTTTTACATCTAACAGGAAGTAAAGTATTGACAACACCGTGGAAGCCAGGAAAGCATTAGAGGATGTGATGTGCCATCCATTTGGCTTAGGCAGTCAATTTAAAACAGCCTATGGTCATACACAAAACCAGTTTATGATCAGCTCTATACTGATTATTAGAACTTCTGCAACAAGTATGAAGTTTTCTGTGGAGGGATTTCTATTTTTGAATTAGAGGTCGACTGATTCATTAGTTAGGAATTGTCTGAGGATTTTTTCACCAATGACAGTGCAGCCTGCACCATCTTCAATAATGAAACATAAACATTTGTTTTTCATGTGGACTTCATACATGGAGTCAAGCTAAAATTACTGTATGCTAATTTCAGTCTTAATTCATCATAGCTTTAAGTTCTCTAGCATGCTTTGGAACCAATCACATACAAATTAGTGCATCCATACTTGCAATGTGAGCATTAACATTTCTTAATTTTTATTTACTCATCCTATACAGAAAAAAAACCCAAACATCTAAACCATAATGTGTCATACAAATTAAACAAATGCTAAAATAAACTTCAAGCCTGGTAAACAAACTGACATCAAACTATGGGGATGAAGCATCTCATCTGCCATGGCTGTCAGGAATTCTCCTGTACTCTGTTTATGTTGTACTCAAATATTCTACTCTATCGATGCAGTGCTATAAACTACTTACTCAGTGTGACATTTTCAGCTTTACATCATTTCTCATGTGATGTAAAGCTGTTCATACAGAAACATCTTCCTTTCATCTGCTGTTGTCTAAGCTGTTGTTAAGCTGAATTTACATTTATGTTAAAAGTCAATCAAAACCATGTCATTCCTAAATTCAATAAACAATATTGTTGGTTATAATATGGAATTATTAATTGATTTGAGTGAAGATAACTGCTCCTGTGCTGAAAGCTGTTTTCTTATTATTCTAAAGACTGATCCTGACCAGAAGCACCGGGGTCCTACTGGCTGATTAATCCATTATCAGCTTGATTCAGGCATCTGGTCTGATTTTTAACTGTAATTCACACACCAAAGATGAGTACAAATAGGATGTAAACTGTTTTTTTTTTTTACAGCTGTAGCAACTGGTTGTCAGGTTTTTCTGTTTGGGTTTGATTGCACAGTTGTTGTGGTTGTTTTCTATCTTTTGTGTCTTTCTCTCTCTCCTTTTTTTCTCTCTTTACATATCCCTTCTCTCCTCTGTTCACCCTCTCCCTTCTGTCATTCCTCCAGTCCAGTCCAGTCCAGGCGATAAACAAATAATAATTTGTAATAAAGCAAATTTGTTCGGGACAAGACAGCAAGACAAACTAACAATTCTGTGGCTACTAAAGAATGTGTTCATCTGAATGCAAACACAATATGGATAAACAAACGGTAAACAGACACCACATCTTAAGAGATATGCAGCATGACCGAATCTGTGATTTTATTTCCATCAGGCCCCTATCTTATGATACAGGATACTCTGAAAATTATTCCCCTGATGTAGGTCGCCTCTTAAGAGGAGTTTGTGAGCTGCTGCTGTCTTGTTCATCTCATAGAAAGCAGTATTTGTTAGAGTGTATCTGTTGCCGTGAATCAAAAACATACCATTCAGGCTCCGGGTCCATTCTGGAGTCTCAGAATCTTGGTGCTTTCTGTCAAACCAGCTCACATTCTCACCAGTTTAACCAAAACCATGGTGGGAGGACTTTACTCCGCCAAAGCAAACATAAACAGCTTGGAAAAGTGGCCATGAAAGTTGATGGTTAAGTTTCAAGCTCCATTATTACCTATGGTTTCCCAAAATAAACAATACATTCAGACGGCCAAGCAAATTTTGTGTCGGCTCACTTGACCGCAGTCATTTCTCCAACTCGACGACATGCCTGTTGAAATAAATCAGCTGTTCTTTCACCTTTGGTAGAAACAGCCTTTAAACTAATTTAGCAACATGTCATTACTTGTTTGGAGCCTGAGGTCACAAAACCAAACCAGTTCCAAATAACCGATGACATTGTGCCTTTTTGGGAATGAGCACTGCAGACACCGCATCGATCCGCCTATCGATCTCTCGCTCCATCCTTCCCTCACTCGTGAACAAGATCCCGAGATACTTGAACTCCTCCACTTGGAGCAGGACCCCACTTCCAACCCGAAGAAGACACTCCACCTTTTTCTGGCAGAGGATCATGGTCTCAGATTTGGAGATTGTCATCCCAACCGCTCCACACTAGGCTGCAAATCGCTCCAGCGAGAGCTGGAGACCAGTGCCAACTGATTTTTTTTTTTATCAACACTATAATGGCCAAGACATTAGGCTATATAGGTCGTTTTGACATTTGTTAGATAACTTTGTCAAATAAAATCATACCTTTGCTGGTCCTGACTTTTCCTAAAACTAGGATAATTTCTATTAAAACAAGTTTTAATAGGGAAAATATGATAGTTTCTACTACAGCAGCCACAGGCTGCAGACCACACGGGTTTTCCGCTGCTGTTCTATTTTTAGATTCCTGTGAAAGGAATGAGGACCAGGGAGGAGAGGACCAGGAGAAGACCTGATCGAGCTGCTGTGACTTCTTCATAGTTGTTTTAGCCTCACAGCAAATAGTGCAGATTGTCATAACAGCATCATGTAGCCCGACTCTTACTATGTCTTGTTGTGTGTGTTCTCTATCGCTTCAGGCTTTTCCATCCCAGTCCCTCTTTTACAAACAGGCTATTTAGGCTGCACACATTGTAATGGAAATTTTAAATGCCGGCTACGATTAAAACCACCTCTGGTGTTTGCTCTAGTGTAAAAAAAAACAAACAAACAAACAAAAAAATTCCTATTTTTATTTCATCAGCTGCCGGTGTGGTCTGTGTGAGCATGACAACAGAGGAGGAGAATATTTGCTGTCAGGAGCAGGCCAAGGTGAAGCAAAAAACTCTGGACTTACGAAGCGTATCAGTGGTCATCACAACGTCCCTGCGGTTGGTCTGAATGAACCAGCACAACCTGATATAGCTACTAGGTGAAGGCACGGCCGTAACTGTTCATTGGTGAAAGTAAAATCTTAGAAATTGTCCAATAGGAAGCTGCTGGCCGCCTGTAAATAACACTAGCAGCAGTGGCATGCGTCCTCCCGCTGATGTCAATTCCGCCTTCTTCCTCCTTGGTGAGCAGCACCACAGTCTGGTCAAATTTGGCCGAATAGAGAGAGTTTTTCGGTCCAAACAACGTTATGCAGGAGCGCTTGTAATTATTACATAGTTCATCTGGACTGAATCTTTGCTTTACAAAACATTGCAAAAAATGTCACCCTCCCTTTCAATAAATTGTTATACCCTACCAGCATTTTCACAGCATCTTGCAACAAATACCATGGCTTTATCATGCGGGCCTTCATCTCAGGAGTTGCCTATTATTCTCAGTAACTCAAAATACAAGCCTAGTCTGCCTTTAATGTGCAAATTATATGTGGGTTTAACATTTTCCATGTTCACCAGTAGTCTAACTTTAGCATACTGACATTTGGTAATTGGCACAAAACAGAAAGCAGACCTGATGGGAATGTCAATAAGAAATGTTGAACTAATGATGTAGTAGAAACAAAAGCCAGAGCATCGACAAACTCAAGTCAGTTTTCCCTTAAAGAACAAAAATGTTCACCTTGTCACAGCAGTTCATTCAGTGGTTGATGAGATAATTGCTGAACTCATCATTAAAATAACTTAGACACTGTCATCCTTCAGAGTCAGCAAGTGTCATGGATTCACTATTAAAAGAAAGAAACCAATACTACAAGTCCTTACTCTCTACCTAATAGGGGCTGCTACTGAAAGCTAATAGCAAAGTAACATACATAAAAGCAACAAATGTGGGAAAAGAAACATCATTATTATGCTGTGATAATGGTTATATATCTCTTTATTGCTTTTTGAATTGAGCCCATTAACTAAAAGACAAATAATCAAAAGCCACATTTAGCATGCTATTGGGGCAAATTCCATTTAACTCACCAACACCACCTGAAACTTAATTATACCTATCTGGGGATTGAAACTCTATTACATTAGCTCAATTATTCACCAGTTCTGTCTCCCATAGTCCTTATTTCTAGTTGCAATAAAAGAACAAAATATTTTTGGATGGGAAACACGGAAATAATTCTTTTGTTATCTGATGTAAAGCTTAGAACTGTAAACATCATTTTTATTATTGAGAATTTATTTAATTTTCAAATATTCAAACATGAGGAGAAAACAAAACCTATACCAGAGATTTCTAATAGCTCCAACAGTCCTCTCCCTGGAGCGCTCATCCAATGAAAAATTGATTACATATCAGTTACAGTAAAAAGAATCCCTGTCTGGTGTGAGCAAAGGATGCAATGAAGAAAAAAGAGAGGTTTGTGTGTCTTTTATTCATTTCTTTAGCTCCTGTTGATCTGATATTGACTGCCTGACATTGGTCAAATATCCCACTCTGCATTGTGAATATGCTTACTGGATGGAGAGGAGCTGGGAAGAGGTGGTCCGTCATGGCATGAGAGGAGGTGATCACAACTGCCACTTACCAGTGTATCATTGATCCTAATCCCTTTTGCTGTGATTGGGATGGCACTGAAGCTTTCATTGTTAACTTATTCTGCAATCTTAGTATATGGTAATCTTATGAGTATCATTTTTATGGAGTTTGATGATCCACTAGAGCTGCAGTCCCACAGCAAAAAGGCCATTTGATTTTTCTGTCAACACGGGCCAGGTTCTCTCTCTCTCTCTCTCTCTCACTCTCACTCTCACTCTCACTCTCACTCTCTCTCTCTCTCTCACTCTCACTCTCTCTCTCACTCTCACACACGTACATTTCAGGCATCAATGATCTCACTTCTAGTTCACTTTGAATGGGAAGACATCAAGCATTGCTGAATTAAATTCTGGGTCCATTGCTTCACTTTACTAGGCAATGAGGTACAAGGCAATGAAGCTAAATTAGGTGGACACGTTGTCTGCTGTTGCTCTAGCAACAAATGGTACACTAGAATGCTGCTGCTTCATCTACTAGCTCTGGTTGTTGAAAGAGAGAGCATTTTTTAGCCAACACTCTTGCTCTTAAAAGTTTTTGGTCCCAGCTTAAACCATTTATGAATAAGCATAGCACACACAAATCTCAGTTTAAGAAATTATTTTGTTAAAGCAGATACATAGAAAAGAACAATTAACCAAATAAACTAAAAAATATCAAATACAATATGAGCTCTCACACAAAAAACCTTGCTTCTAGAATATCAAATACATATCAACATAGCTCAACTTCTGTCTTTTTTAAGTTGGCACACTAACAAAGCAGAAATGAATAATAATACTTATTTTAAGCCACACAGTTGGTGTGTTTAAATAAGTGGTAAAGTGTGCCAAGTCATGGAAATGAGGGACAAGAACAACCACAAGCAAGACCAACACACTGACTTTCTTTGTACAAAAGTCTAGAAAAATTGATGCGCAACAGTACATGCTGTAGATCCAAGAGCCATCACTGTCCCTCATGAACATACCTTTCAAAGTTAACAAGTATGCAGTGACAACTTGCCTGATCAATGCAGATGAAATGCTTGTGAATATTATGCGTATGTTTTTCAAAGCATTCTGCAGCTGTTTTCCCTTGCACTGAATGGAGCAAATGCACAAAATCTAAGGAGCTCTACTGCACTGATGTCTTGCATTACAGAAGGGATAAGAGCATTGTTTCCAGGGACCAAGAATAATTGCTGTGTTTATACAATCAATGGTACAGAGCAGTCAACCTTCTCTAGGGAAATATAAACAGTACAGCACCACCACCTGCTCCTGTCTCTAAAGCTGTGCATTTCAAAAACAGCTATATGACTGATTTCAGATTGTGTGCTTTGTATTTTATGTTGCAGTGGCTATGCTGTGTCAAAAGACAGTTGCATTTACCAATAAATCCTAAATAGGGTAAATATTTTCTGTAAGTCACATCATGTCTACAACAAGGTGTATGAACAATCGATAAGTGCGGTAAACAAACAGAAAACTAATTGTTTTGTTGGCAACACAAGAAATACCCTCCGATTATAATGGTGCTTTTAATGTTTTTCCCTCTTTAATACTCCCACATAGATTAAAAAATATTGTTCTATGGGACAAGATGAAAATGTAGATGCTATTGTGGATCATCTTGTCTTCAGTATTGTCTAATGTCAGCAGTCCTATCCCAAGAGTTCTACAAACATCCATCTTTACAGAAAGGTCACATAAGCTCCTACCTTTGTAAAAGCATTCCTCGCTGTGCATGATGGTGATCCTGTGTCCCCTGAGACAGGAGGCCCGGTGGAGCTCGCAGTGATTCTGGTACAGCTTCCCATCTGAACCACACACAGGTTTATAGTGTGGTTTACAGTGATCCAAGCAACTACACTCCCCTTGGTCGGTCTCATGGTTGACCACACAATGGCGTCCCAAGCCACAGTACTTATGTTCACATGGACCAGGATAGCTGATGTGTCCCATAAAACCTACAGAACACACATTGAAAGAAGAAATATGTTAATACTTTTTGTTTGATTAAAATATCCATGTGTGTTTGCCAAGCCCATATTCCAGGTTGACCCCAAATTGGGCTTTTTACAGTCCCCTACGGTGTTGTGCATGAACAAGTTCAATGAATGATCGTTCATTGAACTCATTCATATTTTTGATGAACGTGAACTAAACGGACTGTATTTCCGCCTGATGAACGTTATTGTGAACACGTTCACTCTGGCGCTGTTCAAGAGAGTGCCAGATTTTTATAGAGCCCTCCAGGCAAAATCCCATTAAAGCACACTGTAAACTAGGGCTGTCCCAAACGATTATTTTCAGAATCGATGCATCTGTCGATTATATTTTTGATGCATCGATGCATCTAACGATTCGATTATTTTTCTGTTAATTGATTAATCTAACGATTCTTTGTTGCTTGATTAATATAGCAATAAATTTACCCAGAATAAATACTAAAAACG
>JAOXYM010000007.1:10500192-10511389 GCA_028567055.1 Leptatherina wallacei | reverse complement strand
TTTGAATTATGAACTATGAACTGAACTAGTTCATTTTAAAATGTGTGAACTGAACTTTGAACTAGTTCATGTAGAAAATGAACTTTCCCTACACTGGTCCCCTAAGCCTTCAGGGAATTTGCAGTGATACTGGAAGGTGGTCTTTTTTTCATTTAAATCACCCGAAAGCTTCGGTTAGACTTAATTTCATATTCACTGCAAAGCATTCCCTGTAGGGACGAGATTAAAATTGAAAAAAAAAAACCTAATATGATTTAATTTAGCATCTGCAAACAAAGACAAGACTGCAAAGATATCTAAATAAAATGCACTTAACTAGCAGAAAAGTACCTTTTTGTTTCTGTGAAGTCAAATAAAGCATAAGACAACATCACAGTTCAGCTAGTTATTTATTTGTAGATTTTAAACTCTCCATGAAGCATCAGAAGATAGAAATGAAAAGGCTTAAAATATTTGAGATTTCAAGGGATGTTATTGACGTTTTCAAAAAAAAATCTTGGCACTTCAGCTTTAGAAATAACTATGTTGTTGTGATGGACTTGTTGTGAAGCAGATGCTGACACTGTAACCACGTAAATCTCAGAAATCTGACCAGAATCAAAATAAACAGTATTTCAAGCATACAGCATAAAACATCACTTTTTAAAAAAATATAATTTTCCTTGTATTTTCACTTTTGTCCATCGGAAAACTGAAAAGGTTTCTTAAAAATTTTCAGGCGTTGATCTTTAGTTGAACTTATAACTCACGATGAGAGTTTACACTTTATCTTTGCCTCATTAGAACATCGAAAACAAAAAAAGATAATAAAACACAGAGTGATAAGTGGCAATGTGACTTTTAGTTCCCATGTTCATTTATACCCACTGTCTTTCACATGAACACTTCACGCTGAATGACTAAAGAAGGAGCTGTTTTGTGTTGCAGCGTTCAACACAATCAAACAAAGCAGCTGTTAAAATAAAATGACAAGGACTAAAACCTTGAAGAACATTTATTCAATTCAGTGGTGGAATAGGGAAGTGTAAGAAAGGAGAAGAATCAAACACTGCAGTGTAGCGTATTCCCTAGCAGGACCCAGATAAGAGCCACAAACCAAAGAAAAACATGCTTTGGAATTTTCATTGACTTGCACAACGAGGATCAACTTTTCCCAAGCAGGAGAGAACAACTTTAGACGTCTGCCTAAATGATGGCTCGAGAGTTTGACTTGATGACAAATCTTTCATTGAAATTATTAATGGTTTGGTAAACTCAAGCTAACCTTTACTCCCGCAGGATCAACCTTCCCATATGATTTATGAAGGGGCCATTAAGAAGATGGGAGCATATCTTGACCTTTTTCCCTCCTAAACTCAGAATATAACGATCTGTTCTTCTGCAGGAAATGACAGTGATGCACACCAGAACCATACGAATCTTGGTTGAACATCAAACTTGCATATCTTCATTTTCATGTTTGCTTGTCTCTCTGATAGCCTATTCATATTTTATCTTATGTAACCAAATTTGCAGTCTAGTTAATAAATACTCATATTTATCTAACTAGTCATTGTTTGTGGTTTTTCTGGTGTATCATGAAAAGTAAATTCAAGGGAGAACTCACTATCAGTCCCGAGACTGATTAATTAATTTGATTGATAAATTAAATTGATATGATTTCAATGATTTTCCTTGCTTCCTTAATATTATATTAAAATGAACATTAATATCAATATTAATCTGGGATGACGCTACTATATTTTAAATATCTACAGAATCCAAACTTCGGGATTTGAGATGAAAAATCTGCTTAGAACATGTTTTACAAAAACTCCTTTTTAAGAAATAATATTTTCCAAGGATGAGATTTTGTTGTTTGAATTTTTGACCAGCATGGACATTAACAAGTCTTGACAGGCCACATATCAGAAAACCAAGAACAACATCAAATATCAGTTTCCATCATCTTGCTCTCTCTGGCAATTCTTTGGAATAGTCCTCAAGGAGTGGAGGGATATGTTGAGCACAGAAAAAAAGACAAAAAAAAACCTTCTTTAGAGGGAATGCTTCTTAAGAATGCAATGATACATTATGAACGTGAGCGAATGCTGACTGTTACTGCATAAAGAATTCTTACAACTGTGTTGGTCATTTACTCCAGCTGGGAAAAGGTCATGGGAGGTAAATCTACCCAAGTAACATTACAGTAAGAGGTAGGGTCTGTTTAAGACAACTGTCAGCTGACAGTGGCCAGTAATAGAAACACTGATTTGAGTATGTGTCCTTAAGAAACCTTCTGTTTTACAGTACACCATGGGGAATATACACTCAGGGTTACTTAGAAATAGTCTAATTCTAATTATTAATCTAATCATTAATCTAATATTAAATTCTAATTACATAATTTTTCAGGCAGAGCATCTTCAGCCCCATTGTTTATAACATTCTCAGCACTGTCTGAGGCTTGCATAATGAAGTATGCACATTTAAGCTATTTCTCACCAGCCCTTTGTCTCAACATGACAAGCAGAACATTTTATTAGATATAATGAGTTAAAAATGTTTAAACAAATATCTTTACATACAGAACACCATTGTGTCTTGATGAATGAAAGCACTATCAACAGCGTCTGCAGCACCAGAGTGAATGGCATCATGAAATATTGTCAGGAATGGGTTTTTGATGAACAGCGTATAAAAAAAAAAAAAACACACCATGTGCATAATAAGTAAACAGCATTTGTTTTATCTACATAAAATAATAATGAAAGGGAGACAAGCACACATACAGTAGTTTGACACTGCATCTGTGTGCAGATAAGGGTTTTGTGAATTTAGTCTGATCTACTGTGGTTTTACGTTAACTCCTTGTACCAGAAATACGTTGCACCTCTACAAGTCAAACCTTGGAAAGAACCAGCTAGATTTTATCCTTGGGGAATATAATTTTCTTTATGTCTGAAACTCATTCAGTAATATTTGCAATAATGAAAACGAAAAGTGTAGAAACTTCTTGATTCAAATCAGGCATTGTGATATGGCCAAAAACCACAATCTCAGATTTTTTCACACCAAATTTGACTTCAGATTTTCTTAAAAACATATTAAACTTACGCTGCAATGTTTATAAATGTTTATATAAACTGCTTTTTTTCCATATAAATGTGCACTCTATACATACACACACACACACACAATATGGCAGGTCCAGAAAATTTTTGATGGATGGTATATATATTTGTTCATCTCGTGGAGAGCAACATTCCTCACTGCGGTCAAATGAGTGGCTAACTTCCAGCAGCTCTTCCTGATACCATGTTTAATTTTGATTTGTGTGTGCATGTATATGTGTTTCTCTGGTAGACAGGCGGGGGAGGGCTGAAAGCGCTATCAACTACAGAAACGCAAGGAGAGCATAGACAGTGCAAATTTTCATAAAAACAAATTGTCAAACAGAAAATGCTACATAATTAATAAAATCAATTGAACTAGTTCTGTGATGTAGACATCAAGGATACTGCACTGATGCAAAAATGCAGTTTTATGAGGGGCTGTTGTATGTTTACTTTTCCTGCCAGGACATACCCAACATTGGAATGTACATTTTTATGTACCTATTCTTATTCAGGGGCATAATTGTTTGATTTGAGAGCAAGATTTCTTGTTTTCACACCCAAATATCATATTGATGTCTCTCAAAACTCTGCTCTCATACTCAAAAAGTCCCTTCTTGCTCTCAAATATATCGTTCTTCCTTTCAAAATGCTGCTCCTCTTCTCAAGTTTAGTGTCGCAGGTTCAAATCTCCTGCACTCAAGCTGGTCTCTTTCCCTCACACTCAGACACATTCTCTGCTTTATGTGACAATTCAGAAAATCGGTACTTGATTAATATTGTCAGTAAATACGTATGGATAACCTGAACTAGCAATCTTGAGTAAGCATTACTTTTTTATCATGCTTTTCTTTTGAAAAAATGCACGTGACTGTTTATTCAATGAAAGGAAAACACAGTAACTTGCTAATTCACAGTAAAAGCACTAATTTAAAAACTAACTGTACCTATACAAACGTACAGTATGCTAGGTAAAAAGCTAAAGAAATCATAAACTGAGACAAAAATCTTTTGCTAAATTACTACAGAATTAACCGACGATAACTTTGCATGCATATGGAGCTGATCATTATTCCGATAGGTTTGTTAACCATCTGATGTCCTTGGAGCCACTATGTCAAGTTTGCTTGTTTCATTTTCCTGCCATATTGGCTGTTTTGAATTGCTGTATCATTTCCCTGAAATAGCTTAAAATGGCTACACTACGCAATAACTGACACATTTCATCCTAAGGCCACACTCTCTGCCATCGAAAACCATTGGAAAGTAATTTTTTGATCCTACATTAATCTTAACATAGGTTAATGCAATCATTTCTATAAAGTTTTTATTTTGAAGGACAACCCTTTAACTTGTGATTTTTATAGCACTATATCAAACAGTGTCACTTATTTACCTTTCACACCATGCAGAAAAATATTATGTTTTTACCATGTTACAGTTATCCAATGGTGTCCTACTACTGTAATGATAAGTTTGCGTCGTAAATGGTGTTGGACAATGGTTTGTGTGTATAAAAATAAAGGTCTGGGCATATATATGTGTAAATGCATGTGTTGTGTACATGCACGTTCGTCTACACGTGCAAGTATGTCTTATATGACCAGCTTTATAGGTCTTTTCTCTGAGAAGGCCAGACTGTGTTATAGAATAATACAGGGGTGAAAATTCTGAGAAGCCTTTCTTTAGCACTTCAAAGATATCTCATCTGGCAGAAATTAGGCTTGTTTTGGTTCTTATTCTGACACTTTGGTAGTTGTTTAGCCAGAATGAAATCAAATTTGGATTTTGTTTTGATTTTGCTCAAGTTGTTTATGCAAGCGATTGGTTATGAAAATGTAGTGCAGAAGTAGTTATCTGAAGATGGCAAGACACTACAGCAAATGAGAGTCTTGACATGAGCATGTGTTCTGAAGGCGAGAACAGCTCCTTATCTATTGTATTGGACACTGAAGCAGAGGACGACTCGGAGGTGGAAACAGACCAGCTTGAGTCCTGACTCCTCTGAAGACTCATCCGAAGATGAGAGCATAAAGGAGATGGATGAAGTAGTGGCTGCATGGATCTCCAAACTGGACAAATAATTTTGTCTCCGACAAACACTGAGACGCTTCATTATGTTCCAGCACCAACAGGTTTGAACCCGGGACCTACTCACAAAGCCTGAATCTGCAACCCAAGTCCAGCTTTGCACAGCTGCAAATTGAGCAACTCCTGCAGGACATTGTCACCATGACAACCTATATGGAAGATGCTCACTTATAGGCTAGCTGCTGATGTTGATTGGTGTTTACTGGTAAAAACATTGATCAATCTTTTTTTCTGGTTAAAAGTAATCTTTTTTTCCGATGTGTTTTTATAACACGGCTCAAGCATTTAGTTTATCGATATGTTATATCTTTATCTTTATATGTTATATCTTTCAGTTTTGGGTCTTAGGATCAAATTCAAGTCCTTATGAAAATACAAATGCATGAAAAATTATACAAACAAACAACTTCAAATGAATTTCATGGTAATTATATTGTTTTTTGGTATTTTTCCATACATAAATGATGGGCATTTTATGAGCATGGCCATTAAAGGGTTAAACACCAAAAGGAAAATGTTTTTTATATCTATTTTTCATGCTTGAGTTTTTTTTTTAAAGATTCAATCATTTGAAGGGGGGAAAATATTAACATAGTAACTTTAGAGCAGTTTCTGCAAATTCCAGAGTGTGGCTTTAGGATCACAAGTGTGAATTTTCATGTAAAAACGGAGACTGTGAAAGAAATAATAATGCATGAAAATCAATGTTGCTGCCAATCACTGACCCATCCCAAGGCTTAAAAATAACAATTAGCAAATACTACTTCAAATGTATTTTATGGAAATTATTTAAATTTTTTCTCTATTTCCATTGAAAAATTTTGGACTTTTGTAAGCATAATGGCCACTGAAGGGTTAAAAACACCAAAAAGTAATTTTGTTTTTTTATGTATAATTCAGGCTGAATCCGTTTCAAAAGAATGACTCATTTAAGGTGAAAAAAAATATGAATTTATAATATTTTTGGAACACACATTTAGAGGGGAGATAAGTGTGTTCTTAGGAACAAATTTATCAAGATTTTAAAGGATCTCCAGAGGGTTAAATACATGTAGCCGATTTACCACCATGTTAAGAAATTGAGATGCACCACCATGATGTCAGCCTTGTTACACTTTGTCAACTAAATAAAACATTTCATATAGTTAATTTTTCTCACAAAATATATAACATGAATCTAAACAGTATTTTATAGTATTGATATTATATAATATTGTATAGTACAGAGATTGCTGGTCTTCAAAAATAGGAATTAAAAAAATAGGAAATAGATCAAGGCTGGGATATACAAACTCACTCCCACAAGCATGTAATCTGTTTTAACACCAACCAATGAATATTGACCAGTGATGCTTCACAGCATTAATCAAATCTATGATGCATGCATTTAGCTTGAAGCAGAACAACTTCATTTATATATTCTCATGAGCAAAAAGAAAAAGGACACCAAGTATTCAAACATTGCATTAAAACATAGTTTTTCTGCTGATATCAGATATTCATTCATCGTCTAGGTAGTATTACTTTCTGTCTTCATATCTGTATGTTGTTGCCCTGAGATTGTGCATGTACTTTTGTGTAACAACTGCTGATTGGGCTAATGCCTATATTGGCCTGATCCCTATATTGGCCATGATTTTCAACAGATTTCAAAATATGTGTTACAAAAAAGTGTTACATTTTCCTAATTAAGTTAAGGTTCAATAAAAACACAATCTTACCAGTTTCCAGCCAAAATATGATTTTTCAGTAAAAGTTAGTATACTGTAATATATCTAAAGGACTAATGTCTTTAAAAAATAAATACTTGGAGTTTTGAGAACAATATGGCTATTATGGATGTCTGAATTCACCATTAGTTGCTGGACAACAGGGTAAACAAACTCAATTAAAATGTCACATCACAACCCCAACATCTCCCCACACATATCCCTGCCTTATCCTCTGGCAATCACAGAGGATTTAGATGGGATACAAATGTGAACACTGTGACCCGATTGGAGTCAGTCAATTTGCTAGTTTATTAATTCCCCCTGGTGCACTGGCATAATGATTATTCAGTGAATTTGTGTCGCGCAGCCAGGCATTCTCTGCCACCAGCAGGGTCAGCGAAGGGCGCTGTCATTTGTTATCAGTATGCACATTCAACTGTCTGCTCAGCTGACATCAGAGACAAATGATGAGCACAGCCACTCATTTATTGAAAACCTATTATTTCTTAAAGCATGGGGGGAAGGGGAAAAAATCCACGATGCAGAGCGTTCAGTGTGACCCTCTTATTTGAACTGAAGCTGTACACTTGTAAACATTGACTTGGAGCAGGGATCAAAATAAAAGCAGCTGTAATGTTATTCACGGTCTTGCTCAATAACACTTCAGCACTGCAGATTCTGATTTTCATTACAAAAACAACACAAAACTATATAACAGTTGACACCTGTTTAGGAGGCAGGATGCAGTCTGAATGTTGAAATTTCTACTCCCAATGTGCACCAAACAGACGTCCCTTTTTTTACAATTTGTAAAGTTTAATAAAAAGGAAGTCTATATTCAGACTTGAGGTGCACAAAAAGAATAAAAAGAGCCATATTTTAGCAGCTTTTAACAACTGATCCACCATTGAATTTAAGGTTAATTTTGAGACCTGAAAGTTTCACAAAAAAAGGACAAGAAAAAAATCTTTTTGGGACATTTATGGACTCTTCCGCAATCTAAAATAAACCATCATACTTTTATTTTTGTTAGAATTATTTTGATAGCAGTTAAAATAGTAACTTAACCTTTAGAGCAAATTTGGGCCTTCAGGGCTCAAATGTGTAAAGTGTACTGCCTTTTACATATTTTGTCAAATCTCACAAGTGTTCCCTTTAATATGACATCAAAAGTATTCAAATACAACTGGTGGTTGTCATTTTCCTAAAAGAATTAATTGTTGATCAAAATAGGCTTAGGGTTCAAAGGGTTAAATATTTATTCTGACTTACCAGTTTGGTCTATAAAATATGACTGGGGCAAGCATGATAATAAAATCATATCCTTAAATCAATTCAATCTACACTACAGTATTAATTTTGCTTCGTTTATCTCAGTATTTATATATTTATCAAAATAGAACAATGTTGGTGTATTTGACCTTACTTGGAAATGGTCAAATATAATCATGAAAGTCATGACAGCAGCTCATCTGTTAGTCTTTTGAGGGCTCTTGAAGTTCCTTTTCAAGTCGAATGAACATGCCACAAGCATTTTTGTCAAAAAAATTACTCAAAATAAGACATGTCATGTGACCTGATGTCTTTGAGTGACTAAACCAACTCCCCCTTCTTTTTAATTGTATTAAAGAAGTTGCAACCCAACAGAGAATGGGACCACTGGATTGGTACTTTGACAATTGTTAGGTACAAACATTCAAGGAAATTCACAAAGTAGGTAATTCTTGTAGGAATTTGTTTTAACAAGGGCTTGCTTATAATAATTAATTTTCTCATAACAATCATTATACAGTTACACAATCATTACAATCATTCTGGGCTGAATACAACTAAGTAAACTGTAAACTGATCAGAGTAGGAAAAGAGGACTTCCAATCTCCTTTTTTTTGTAGTTCTATTAAATCTTTTGTGGACACATCTTCAGAAAGCCATTGTTTTCAAGTCTCTGGCTAAGGTTCTTGTGTTGAAAACTGTGCCTGATGTGCTTAGAGCAGGAGAAATAACAGCCTCACTGCCCTGGATCTTTGTCAAGTATCAATAAATTCCAAAGAGGAAAAGAGACCTTACACAATTGGATTCTGCTGACAACAACAAAACAAGAGCAATCCAAGATAATACAACTTCACCAAGGCTGAATAAAACCATTCCTCGATCAAGGTTCAGATCGGGATCAATATCAAAAGTTAATCATGTCCTTGTTTCACTATGCCCCACCTCTAGTTAAATTATAAACCAGATCCTCTATTACTTTTGTTGAGTAATCCTGCTGACAGAGACGAGCTAGACCAAATATTGTCATGAGACAGTTCAGCCCTGTCTCTCTGGCATCCCTTGCACTTTCTGATCCTGCTCTGCTTCTTCTCCCTCTCTGCCTGCAGCTGCACCCGACGGGGTTGAAGCACATCTTGTCCCTCATCATCGCTGCTACAAATAAAAGCCAGGTTTTTTTTTCCCACCAGTCTGTCATCAAATCTGAGTATTTCTGTTCCCACAATCCTGTCTTACACTTGATAACTTTTGTGAATAAACTGAACTTTGATCCTTTGAATGCTTCCCAGCTTGAGTCCTTCCTTAAAACATGACAAATATAACCTTTTTGGTGGACAAAACTTGTCATTAACATCATCATATCCATGATGACACACTGAAAAATGTTAAATGTCCATGTCATTTCGCTGAAGTGAGTTTTTACATTGGTAAAATGGAAACTCTTTATTTTTCTGGTGAATAATGGTTGATTTTGCTTTACCTAAAATAAAGAGAAATCACTTCATATGTTACAAATCAATAGAAACAGTTTGTCTTGAAGTAAATCTTGACTTCAAGCCAAGGTGTTAATGTCACATGACCATTTGATGTCACACCAGTCGCTTGGTGCTCGGTCCTGTCATCCCCACACGCTATACCAGTTGGTGGCTGTTATGTATTAAATTGCTGTCTGCTAACCATCAATAAACAAGAAGAAAAGAATGCAGTAAAATCTGACAAATACGATACAATGAGTGTCATCCGCTTGCATTTACGGTTAGCTGAAAATTCTGCTGAAAAAGACCCCTAGCTTTGAGGCAAATTAGCCTAACTAAAAGCAGTGATATCTGATAACTGAAGCCATAGCAACCTCTCGAGAGAAACAGTGGACTTTTAAGAGACCATGGACAGTGGGAATTCTAATGCCAAATGGCATGGCAAGTTAACTCCCTCTTGTATCACTCTGTTACGGGTGTCACCATAGAAACACGTTAATAAACTGGTTCAGATCAGCTGGCTTTTGACAGGTAAATGAGCGAAAAGCGCTGTATCATGGAATAGTTGTTTAGCATAAAAAGTACATCGAGGCCAACATAAAATATTTCCTATACTAAGCATATTTATCAAGTTTTGCAAAAAAAACAAACATTTGTTATCAAATGTTTACTGTGTGGGACCACCATGGTATAAGTGGATTGAACAACTCGAACCCGTGAATTACACAGTTTTAATGCACTCTGCTGCGTGTGGTGGTGTTGTAGACGCAGCGTTGTGCATTATAACCGTGTAATGCACTGGTCCTTGTTGTTTAATCCTTACTTAGCCTGAAGTTGATCTAAAACAGTTTGAGTTATGTACTTTACTGCCTGTGTTATGTTTACATTTATACATTCTGTTCTGTTGGAATGTTAAAGTTGGCAGCATGAGTGTGAACCACAGAACTGAGAGAGATACCCACTACCACCTAATGCCGGTGTTTGTGTTAGTCTGGCAGCAGAAATAAAGCTGCTGATAAACATCTATGGTTGATTGTTTGTCTCTGTACTATACTAGTATACTGTAGAAACTAAAATAAAATGTTAAATTATACAATTTAAGTTCCTTTCACCCTATATTATCAAGTTTAATGTGAATATTAAGATACTTTTGGATAAATCGAATAATTCATTTTGAACAATTTTAATCTTTTAATTTGACTTTCCATGAAATTTGAAAAATCTGTGTTTTTCAGATTTTCTCTTTACAAGAAACCTAATGATTTAAGTGTCCTTATTAAACAAAATCAAAAACTGAATTTGGATAAACTCAATTCAATCACTTACTAATTAAAGCAATTCATTTTGGTAGGTTCAGCTATTCTTGTCAGCGTAATCTCTGTAGTTTATTACCTTGACTAAAGCATCTGTAGTTTATTACCTTGACTAAAGAATTAAAGGAACTTTGCAAAATTGCATGTAACAAAATTAATGTTTTAATTAAAGCGAGGGGGTCAGCAAAATCTGAGTATTTCAAATTAAAGTATGGCCCAGATGCTACATACTTGTAAAATTA
>JAOXYM010000007.1:10425638-10444700 GCA_028567055.1 Leptatherina wallacei | reverse complement strand
GTGTGTGTGTGTGTGTGTGTGTGTGTGTGTGTGTGTGTGTGTGTGTGTGTGTGTGTGTGTGTGTGTGTGCGTGTATATGGATTTGATTACATAATGCCTATATATCCCTCTGCCTGCTCTACATTTGAGCCTTCATTTCTGCCAATCATCCATTTTCACATCCAACCCTCTAATTAACTTTGATATATTCAGCCTGACACAATTAGGGGTCACACAAACAGATCATATTTTGCACGTTTGGAATTTTTTAGTGAACGAGGGAATATGCAAGCTAGCAGGCAAGGAAGTAAAGGATGAGATTTTTTTTCTGCCCTGATAGCAGCTGCAGAGCCTGAGAGCTAAATCACTTTCAAAAGTTAATCTTCTATAAATCCTGGCAGGCGGTCCAAATCTAGGCAGAGGAACTTCTGAAATCAAATGTGGAATTTCAATGATCCTCTTGCAAAGACAGACAGTAGATGCTTCACTGGGATTCAAATAAGCTAGGTACTTCCCTTTTTAAGAAGAGCAGCATCTCAGTCATCTATTGAACACTGAATATTAGGTTCAAAAGGACCTCTGTCTGAGTCACTATGTAAACTTTGTGACTGTCGCTTTAGAAAAAAGGGGAGAGCACTGAAAACATGAATAAAGTCGTGAGGGTAACTAGAGTTCAGCTGGTCAATCACTGGAGCGGTTATGAGTCTGTGATGTGTTTCTAACTTGGCAGCCTGCTTTGTTCTCAGCAGGACAGCAGATGCTTTGTGTTATGCACTATGAGCATTCAGTGATCACTGAGACTGAATCAGAAATCCTGCATGCGTCCAAACATTACTTTGGAAGCAAAGTAATGTTTTTCAATTTCTCTCTCTCTAAAAAAAAAAGTAAAACAATAAGAAATATTTCGATAAAAACGTCAATTTGCCAGATAAGAATCACTGTATTGAAAAAATGTGAACATTTTGTTGTTTTTTTGGTCTGAAACGCTCCTGTCTCTTTAAGACCACCCACCTCAGCTGAATTAAGAATAATGGCAGATTGCAAGACAGTTGCTCATGCAGTGTGTGTATTTGAGTTGCTCCAAACTTACCAGTCGGCAGAAATGATGCAAGTGTGTTATATGGTAATGTTGTTAAATAAAGGAAGAAAGCCCAGAGTTCAAACAAGGCATTTCAGGCAGTTTATGAGCAGCGTCTTCTGTAGGAGAAAATAATTCCCTTTGATGTGGACTTTGAGCTTTGAAACTTTGCATACCTTTCACAGCCTTAAAAGCAATGTGAAAACATTTTTCATAACTCAAAAGTGAAATAACTGACCTTTTATTTTTTTTATTTTTTTTTTATTGATTTCAATGTTTTTTTATCAGAATTCAAGTCAAAGCTAATTTGAATCGCAGGAAAATTGTCTCTTTCAAGCTTCTGTTAGCACTTATAAAGAGACTTTCTCTGAGTTTATTGTACTTCATTTATCCACTCAGGCAGTATTCTAAGAAATGCCATATAGCACAAACTGCATGTGACCAATCCCAAGCTGCTGGTTTGTACTGCATGAAATAATTTGAGCTAATTCATCCTTAGATGAATTCTGCATTATTTATCACAGCTCCCAAAAAAAAACACCCAGTGAGAAAATGAAGTAATTCTAACATATCGTTTTTCATGGGCAGGATTTCCATTTAGTTTGGCATGCCATCAGAGAATTATAAACAACCCACTGTGCACTGTCACCTCCTCCTGTACCTTTAATGATTATCCAAAAACGGTCTTATTAATAATTAAGAGCAGGATGAGAAACAGTGTCAAAGTTTCCAATAGTGTTCTTTTATGCAGCTCCTCTTCATGCAGGCAATAAGTTTGACAGAGACTTGGACATTATATTGTCCACATTATAATCATTTACGATCGCAGAAGTCTCTCCCTCTCAAGATGGAGACAGCATAGACCTTGACTTTTCTTTTATGGGCATTTAATTTATTGAGCATTTTAAATGTCAGGAAGTACAGGCTGTCGCTACAACGCTGCAGACAGAAGCCTGGCAGAGGCACATGGCTCTCACATTGTTAACAATCATTACATAATCAGCCTGATGTACCCGAGAACAATGCTGTCACACTTGGCCACAGCATTGACGAGCAATGAACTGCGACCTGTGATGCCATTAAAATGCAACGCATGGCCAGACCACCCTGATATCCAACTTTTCACATGCTCACAACAAACAGCAGAATTATCATTATTACATTTGAACACTGCCACCAACGCCTTCACTTTTGTTTTATACATCACATTTATTAAGAGGAAAATTGAATTATCAATTGTAGTGTATTCCCTAGCAGGACCCAGATTAGAGACACATTTCAGAGGTAATTCTGCTGCGTTTTATTGTCCTCCATGTCACTGTGGACATGGAACAGAGCGCATGGACTAACTCTAGCAACAAAGTTTCTTTCCCCACAGGAAATGACAGTGACGTACACCAGAACTTTCTGAGTTTCGAACAAAGACTTACAACCAACATTTCTGTCTTAAAACTTTGGAAAGAGTTTGGTACTTTTATCAGAGTGAAATAATGATCATTTCTAGGATCAGACCTTCTTTGGTATGACTCATGAAGTCTCACATCAAAAAAGGTGAGATTAGAGAATTAGGTGATCATTACAGTTTACAGTGCTTCTCCGTATGAGACCTGGAGAGGATGTTTTATCTGGGATATAAGGAAAGACAAATGTCTTGTCTTTCTATTAATCTGCATTTCTATTCATGTGTTTGTTTTATTTTACCAAATAATATCCAAACATGTTTATCATTCCTATTCGTATTAAGAAAGCAGACGGTTCAAGTGATTAAGATTTGGCAACGTTTAATCAGTTTGGTTGATTCATTTACTTCAAGTCTTATTCCTTTTATCTTTTGTTTTTTTTTAAGCTTTGCTTTATTTATTTGTTGTGTTCTTTGACTGACTGATGAATGTTTTATGTGAATCACTCCTGAAGGGTTTAACAACGTAGAACTTCACAAATGTTTAAATCTGATAGAGATTGGAGAAACGTTTGTAACTCTAACCAGACTCCTGATAAGCAAATTAGGAATCTGAGTTTAACCAAGCTCCGGGAAGCACCTGTTCTCAATTGGGTGAAGAGAGTAACCACACCTTATTGTGGGCTCCGCCCGCAAGTTCCAAACACACAGAGTCTCATGATGCTCAGAGGTGCATCCAGAGAGAGAGTGAGTACAGAGTAAGAACAAAAAGAGTAAGAACAGAATAAGAAGAGAAAATAACAGAAGAAAACAGAACAATGAAATGGACATAACTGAGTAGAACAGAACAAAGATGCAGTAAAATGCAGAGAGATGAGGAGGAGGAGGAGGAGGAGGAGGATGTGGAGGAGGACTGACCAAGAGGATGATCAGGCACCGAACCCAGAAATGGACTGAAAGAAAATTCACCTCTTTACATGTTTTGTCCTACTTTTTGTAACTTATTTTTGAACCCAGTCGTTGATCTTTGCAAGCCTGTGCTTCAAGTTTATTGAGAGTTAACTACTATTTTTGGTAATCAGAGCTAACTCACAAGAGTTTTTCTTTTCCATTTTTTCTGGCTTTCAAAGCTTTTGATTGTTAAATCACTCCGGTGATTAATTCTGCAGATCTTTTTTTTTCTTCTTTTAACTGTCTGCTGCTTTTTGACACCAGTCCCTGAAGCCTCTGGAGGAAGGCCACCGAGAGAGAGTAAGATATAAAGAAGCCTGCAGATCCCATCCTGAGGCTGGACAAGCCACAAGTGTCGAGGACAAACTTCCAGGATCTGGGAGCGTCAGAAAGAGTCATCCACTTGACTTCACTTCCTTTGGTTTCCGGAGCAGTCCAGCTGAACCGGCCGTGCGTCACCTCAGTGAAACATCGGATCCGCTGACAGGATCATTCTCCTCTCATCAGGTGCTATGAAACATGATTGGTGTCATAGAAGAGTGCTGATAGTGAATTAAGTCCCTCCTCAGGAATTAGCCTACGTCTTAAACAGACCTTCAAACTTAGGCCTCTAGGATGCAGAAATCCTTTCTTCAATCTCTTGAACATTAATTAATTAACCCACAGTTTAATTAATTTCTTTCATTTTTCTTACCATTTTCTACCTTTTGCCACATGAATGTTGGTTGATCAGACTTGCATACCTTCGTTCTCATGTTTATTTTGTCTTGTCCTTTCAATGGCTTATTACTATTTTATCTTATGTAGAGTAGTTTGTAGTCTAGCTAAAAAATATTCATATTTATCTAACTAGTTGTTGTTTGTGGTTTTTCTTGTGAATCATGAAAAGTCAATTCAAGCGAGAAGTCATAAAAAGCATCCTGAGACTGATTAATTCATTTGATTGATTTATTTAATAAATATAAGATTTTTATGGTTTTCCTTGCTTCCATATCAAAGAGTAGGGTGGTACTCTGAGGTTTTCTTAATATTAATACTAATGGTAAGATTAATATTATTAATCTGTGATGACGCTAGACAATAATGACCATGATCATTTACATGTGTTTGTGTTCTTGCGGTGTTGCAGCTGGGAACCAGGGTGGTGTTGACTCTCAGCAGAAGAAGTAACATAATTACCTAGATTTTATGTCACAAAGGGGAGAACTGCAGCAACTGCAAAGAGAAAGTGCTATCTGTGCGTTGTCCAGTGCCTTTTACAAGACAAGGTGAATATTCCTGTCTATTTAAACTTTACATTGCATGCAGCTTTTTGTGGCTGCCAGAGAAAAAGTGTGAGCTGGTTTTGATGGTTGTTGTTTTCATGTGTCACAGGCCAGTCGCTTTTCTCTTATAGATATGATGGAAAATTAACTTTTTTGGAGGCATAAGTCAATTAAAGTGAAAAAAATCGCAACCCTGCCATTTTGTTTTGTCCTAAGTCTTAAAATATGACATTCAGTGAGCAGTTCAGATATACAGGGTAAAGTTACATCCCTCTACAAGGTTAGCCAGCCTCCTGCCTCTGTATTGCTGGCTTCAACTTCAAATGATACCTTGCTATCGACACTGAAATCTCATTATTAGTCTCATTTTTCACTTATCTAAATGAATAAATGAGCCACTAACACTCTACCAGCACTTTGTGTAGTCTTTATTTTTTGAAGAGGAACTCTGCAGCCTAGTCTCATGACAAACTTTGTCCATAGACAAGGATAAGGTTTGGTTATATTGTTAGGGTTGGAAAAACGTACATAGTCATGGACTATGAAGATTTATGCTCATTGGTTATGTTTTTTTTTTTTGGATTCGACACGTGGCATGCAATGAGATTGTGACTAAACGAGGGATCAGTATCCTCCCAACTGCGGTCTATCAGCAGATATGGAAAATACAAGAAACAAATCATCTAGTCTGAGCTCTCAGGATATTTACTGTTTGATCTCTCATACCGTCATAAAGTGTTCCAAGAGTTACTGAGTACTACTGCTAATCTCAAAAGAGGCAGATCCTGAGGAAAAGAGGGGTACAGTGTGGACGAGTGGGTCTTTACACACTCCTAAAACAATTCACTCTAAAAGAGGTGCAAATTTAAGAAGAAATGATACTTTGCAACATCTAGCTGTGTAATTCTGACCAAAGCAAGTGATAGATATTTTATTCAATGTTGTCAGCTTGTGAAGAAAAGCTCATATGTTTCGTTTAAAAAAAAGCAGGGGGGGAAAAAATGCCCCCCCCCCCCCCCCCCTCACTCCACAGTTTATACAAGCACAGAGGAAACTATGATTCAGTTGATGAAAGTGGAAACAATTTTTATCATCTCCACATTTCAGAAACAAAACACTTACACCACAGAATGCAAGTGACTGTAATTTCATTTAAATGTGCAAATTAGTGCAATTAAACCACTGAGTACATTTCATATCTTGAAAAGCTAGGTGATTCACTAAAATGGTCAAAGTAACAGCATAAGAACTTAAATACATTTCAGTCAGAGTCCCTTTTTCAAAGAAAAAAATCATTATTTCTAGATGGTTCTGTGCAGGGACCTCTCTGCCCTTCTATGTGCATAGATTGAAAGCAGAAGACAGGAAAAGCAGCAGCAGCAATTCCCCTATAGGTAAAGAACAGAGTCGGCATTAATGGTCGACATGACCCTGATAGAGTCACAAGAACTGGGTTGCAAGGAAACTTGTAGAGGAGGTGGCTGAAGTAAGCAGGGTTAAGTCACTTAAACAACATTTATAATTAGCCATCTGAATGCTTGCATCAGCTGAGATTCCAGCTGAATACAACTCAGTGTGCTAAATCAAAGTCAGTAAGTTTAAGTTAAATGACACAGAATAGTCATACTGATATGAATCAGTAGAAATACTAGAGTGGTTGTAAATAACAAAAGGCAAAGTCGGCATAAAAAGACCTTTTCACTAAAAATGTTTATTGCTGCCTTTTTCACTGTGGTCTGCACATTTTCCAGATTCTTCATTCTTTGCCATTTATAGTGTCCCCTTCAAATTGTGGTCATATGCTGCCTTCATGTCCTATCAAAATTAAGGTAAATACCAAAAACTGTTGTCAAAATTGCACATAAACACCCACTCGCGTGATAATTTCCACTGGAAATCTGGAAGATTTTTAAGATGCCCGAGCTGCTGAGATGAGAAAAACGTTGACCTTTCAACATGGTGGAGAGCAACAGAAGTATTGTGAATCCTCAGCTTTACCTTCTGTTAAAAGTTCTCTGCTACTGTTGGTTAGTTTCTAGCCTACATAATGCTGTGTGTTTCTCCTTGGTTTTACCTCCCGAGAGCAGATGCTAACAGTCAGTTGAGGATAGCCTCCAGTGGGGCACTATATGGTCAGAGGCAATTTTCTCACATGAATTTATTTGGTTGTGTACACCAGTGACGGCATGATATACTGGGACCAGGAGATGACCCAGACCACAGCCCAAACTCTATCAACGGGAAGGAGGTGGCAAGTTGTACATGGACCAGGATTTCACTGCTCTGCAGTGGGTCCGCCATCTTTCACTTCACAACGACAACAAAAGCACTTGAACGCAACACACTCATAATTTTCACTTTACAATTGGAAAGGATCATACCACATTCCCATACCACAAGAAGGTAGCATTAATTACAGTCATTGTGGTAAGTAGGCTGCATTGTGGGAAAATAGCTCTCCAGATATTCTATGTAGAAAAATGTAGTTTGCTATAAGATTTGACATCATGTTCAGTTGAAATGTGTGTTGATATAATTCAACAGTTTGTGCTGTAAATTATGCTGCCATGTGGTTTTTAAAATCCTGCTCCATGTTTCCCTTTTTGACTTTGATCACCTGCACCTTTTAAAGGTCTTTGCATGGCCCTGAGCCCAAACATATTTTACAATGCCTCAAACCACACCTGCCATCAGTGTGCTCGACAGGATTAGAAACAGAGACCTTGAGCCTGTTGGCCCTCACCCTTAAGGTTTGTGCTACTTCCATTATGATCTGAGCATCTGCCAGAGAGCCGCCTCAGTATTTCAGCCTGCTACAGATTTAACAATAACCACTAAAGTTTTCTTCTGCAGCACAGTATGAAATGGGTTATGACAATAAAAATTTGACAATCCAGTTGGAGTTCAATCAAGACATGAGGAGAAGGAGGTCATGCTTCAGAAATCCAGAGCTGTTTTACAAGTCAGGAGACAGAGCCTCATACTGTTAACTTCATATGGATCCTCGAAGCAAAGAAAAAGAAATATGATCTAGTGGAAATGTTCCGAGTTTGATTCTGACCACACAGAGTACACATTCACCCACATCATTACAGCATATTGCTAGAAAAAAAATGTATAAAAAGAGATTTTTCTGTTTCTGTTTGCATCTTTTCAAGCAGCACTGAAGTAAAAAAAAGGGGGGAAAAGAAATGTTTTGTGCACAACAAATGAAAAAAAAAAAGCTTTTCAACACATCAAACAAACCACTGTGTGCCAGGAGAAAAAGAATGTCAGTATCTCCTAAACATGGCAGCAGAATAACAGAATAACCTCAAAGTGTGTGGGTCTACTGCACAATAAAGGTTCATTGTACAGAAGAAAGATGCAACAAAGAGACGGAGAGACACAGATGGGAGATGCAAGCAGCAAAAGCTTAGCTAAGAGAGGGAAGAAGGAAGATGGAAAAAGAGGGAAGCGAAGTTACTGGTGTCAATGTTGAGGTGGGTTGAAGTGTCAGGTGATGAAACAAAAGCAAACAACTGGCCCATTAAAATACAATTGTAAAATTGTTGTTTTATTCCTGCATGAACTTTATCTACTTAGGTTAGGCAGTCTTCAGACTTCTGGTGACAACCAGAAACTGGGAAAAATCTGCATAGTTAGAAAATCAGAGGTAAAAACTCAGTAAATAATACTTAGATGTGATGACATGGTGTGCTTACTTAAAGTTAGACTGATGTGAACGACAATGGACAGCATAACAATGCATTGTATTAAATATTAGTCTTGTTGGTGGTTTTAATATTACGGCTGATTGGTTTAAGTGGGAATAACAGCAAAAGATGGCAAAATAAAATAAAGGGATTTAAAACTGGAAGTGCCCAGTGCATGCTGGGGACATTTTTAACCGACCACAGAAATAGCTTGTTGTTCAGTCCACACTTGGCTTCCAGGAAATATTGTCCAAGTACTTGGTGCACAAACAGATTAATTATTTGGGATGCAAAATCTAAAGTTGCAAATAAGAAAAGCAAATGAGATTGGATTTGTTTATTTATGAGCTTTAAAGGTCTGGTTAGCAGAAATGTTTCATCTGCCTCGAGTCTTTCACTAAATCTGAGTCCATCATGAACAGACAGTCATGGTCATGGCGTAAGTTTTCTTAAAGGACTTTAAAAAAAAAAAAAAAAACAACATAAAACTAGTGATATGGATTCAGATTTGCCTTGACAAAGTTTGGAAAGATCATCTCAAAAATATTATTCACATCCAGACAGAATGAAAGTGGTCTGAGTTGAAAAGGTAAAGCTCACAGAACATGGATCAATAGAAATGTTTCTTTGCAGGAACAAATTCCCATTTACTTTGGATCAACTGCTGACCTCAGCAGTTCTTGTGAGAACTATTTCCTGCAGAGTTAAATGTAATTCATGCTCTTATTAGTGTGAAGGCACATATTTCTGACACATGTAATACAGCCTGTGTAGAAAAAAAAAGACAAAATAACACAATTTGAGTCAAAGCTCCTTTTAGATATTGAAATTGTTAAAAGCACTTCTGAAGTTTTTCCGCTGTTACATCCATTTTCAATGAGCTTTTAAGAGTATAAACTAAACATTTATAATTGCTCTGCAGCTATCATATGACATAGATATTGCGGGCTTTCAGAGAGCTACACAGTAAAAAGAAACACTTCAGGGAACAATTATTATTTTCATGTTTTTCTGTCTTTATAGGTGCTATAGACTGTTCAGGGTTCATAAGGGGGCTGTAAAGAATTTTAGTGGTGGTATGGGATTATCTTTTGGACCTGTTTTAGCATGAATAGTGAGTTGAGAATTTGTAGTTTCATCTGACATTTGTACAGAAAACCAAAACGTAACACTCTAAGAAAAATACCCTTTATTTTACATTTATTTGAGGTAAGTGGTTGAAGAAATAAAAAATGAAAGATAAAAAAAATCTGAGACTGCTGCAATGCCAGGATTCCTGAGTTCACTTACCAGCCCAACATATCACTTTATTGTCATTTCATCTAAAACTGCCAAACCCCTCCCATTACCAAGTACCATTACAGGACGCCCACACCCTAACAAAGAGTGATTTTCCACTCAAATCTCTGAAAAGCTTTGATCAGTTTCCCATTTTTTCTTTCTTCCTCTTGGTGAAAAGCATTATCGACTCAGAATTCTTTGCTTCCCCGTCGCGCTTGGATAGAAGTCATTGTAATGAAAAACAAAACAACTCCATTTACTCCGTACCTGCCTGGCTGGGAGCACATATCCTCTACATTTTATTAAATGGCTTCTTTTCCCTTTTTTTTTTTTTTTTTTTTTTTTAAAAAGAGCAGCATGGAAAGACCTTCTTTAATTAAAAGAAGTGTTTTTCTCGTGGGAATATTCAGAACCCTACTGTTGGCTTTGGCATCATCCGGATGTGGCTGACTGAGTGTTATTCCAGAGAAAAGTGGTGACGAAGTCATTATGACAATAAGCATGATCGTCTCTCACTTTCCACATCCATTCTGAAATGAATCTTTATTGAGATATGCATGTTTAGTAAGTATTCTCACTATACTTAGATATATTATATATTACTCTAACTAATATAAATGATGTATTACTTCCACCCTTCAAGTTGAGAATCAATTAGCGAGCAAAGCCTTGAAAACTAGATCCGTATATCCATCTGATGCACCAGAGGAAATAGATTCTATCTGCTGGTTTCAAAGAGCTTTGATAGATAAAGTGAATGCATTGCTGGAATAAAGGGATTGAAGTTGGATTGTAGAAGCCAGCAGATGGCTCAGTGTTCAAACTACATGGTTTCTTCAGCTTTCAGATATTCTGCACAACAATTCTAATTACTGTGGCATTTAGTTAAGGAACACGTTGAGGTTTTAAGTGTTTGTATAGCAAGCTGTATGAATTACAGAAGATGTCAGATTTACATGGTGCAGAATATACAAGGATTAGATGTATCACTCAGACAGATATTTTTTTCCTCGTTTTTTTATGGCGAATAAATAAAGCTGTCACCAGGCAGCTGAGGGTCGAGCATTAATAGCAAATAATCCAATATATTTCAAATTAAGGTAAAATGTAAATAATGTTATTTGTATGTCTGAATATGTTACTGAATGTTGGACAGCCAGACAGGAAATTCAATTATGAATTAATTAATTCATTCATTCATTCATTCATAGAGCAATCCTGTCATTCTTAATGGAGGAGATATTCAGCTCTTTCAAGGAAATGAAATGAATTCTACTCATATAAACACTGAACAAGAGTAGGCTTAATGGGCTTACATTCATTATTCCACTGCCTATATTCATTGCTGTTTAGGTATAATTGTACAATAATTGACAGAACTTGGTGTCGAGTTGCATTTGTCCTTCTGTATGGGTACTATTTTTTCTTAGTAACAAAGGATACATTAGAACCCTCTTAGGTCTAAGCTGTAAATCTAAGTCGTATCGATAGCAGAACTTAATCTGGTTTTATGGTGGCTTTAACTCCATCTGCTGCACTATCGCAGTTACAAAGAAAATATATGGGCTACATGACCCCAAATGTTTTTCACAAAACCGCCAGACAACAGAATTAATGGTTAACCCCGGCGCAAGAGAGCAGAACATGATGCCAAAATGAGTCGGGCGCAAAGCTGAGGGTGAAAAAACAAAAGTATAATCCCTCCGCTGCTAACGGTGTCACTCAAGGATTAGCGTGCCAAGGAAAATGAATAAAAATAAATAAATATATAACACAGTAAGCACCACGCGGATGAATTAAAAGCTGTGGGCAGCGTGACATGCGTCCACAAACATTGTTACAATCGCGGGATGTTTGTGCTCCAGTGAGGGAGTCCTGGCAGGAAAAACAGCAACTCTGATCTCAACTTCAGATACCCAGATATCAGCTGATTTGAGCCTTCCGGAGCCGGAGCCGGGTAAATTGAAATGGTAAAAGCTTGAGGCGGTAGATCGGGAGATAGCCTTCAGTATTTATCTGAGTCGAGGAGAGTGACCTACGTTACTGGGAAAGAGTCTCAACGCCTCACGGATAATGAGGGTTAAACTGAGTGTTTTGATAGCTAGTCAGACAGTGGCGGGGACTTCTCATTGAGTGCGCTCTGATCGGATGGGGTTTAACAATTTGTCCACAACAGAAAAACAGACAACAAAATGCACAAACACACTGGAATCATTTATTTCTTACCTGTGTGTCCAGATGTAAACCATCCAGGGAGGATAATCCAAACAGGGGGTTGAAGCGACACTTCTAAACAAAGTATAATTGATAATAATCTCGAGCTACGCTTCGGTCAAATCCACCGCTGGTGTGGTGTAATTTCCGATGTGGACAGAGAGGGACGTCCAAGGGAGAAGTTTGCACGAACACACAGCCAAAGAGCAGGTTGTTAATCCTTTCCAAAAATAACGTGGATATACAGTATAGAGCTGAGAAAGAAAAAAAAAGGAGAGAGAAGGAGAGAAGAGGGTATAGACTTCAGCACCACGGCAGAGTGGACAGCTCCGACTGCGCAGCGATCTCACCTCGGCTGCTCTCGGGTCTCGTGTGCGCCACCGAGGCAGGAGCCACCAGCCCCAACCTCGCCCACTGGTTCAGTCCCGGCCGGATTTACATACAATCACAAGAGGGGGAGGGAGCGGAGCAAGGCACGAGCCAATCACAAATACCCCATAGTAAGCAGTGTATAGGCAACAAAGCGAGGTCGGGCTGACAGACGGAATGTGGAGTCGGTTCAATCCCTCCGTGCCAAGAGAAACTGTCCTTGACTAAGAGTGGAGGGAAAGGGAAGCGGCAGAGTGAGATAGGGTATCTTTATGGTTTCCTTGTTCACTCTCTCACTTACACATACATATTGTAGGCTACACACAGGAACTAGCAAGAACCCCGGTGATAGAATGTTCAATAAAAAAAGGTGCTGTCTTTCCTTTATTTATTCAGCTCTACCACAAGATTTACTGGTACTGTGTGACCTTCTGGTGAATAACTGCAGCAATTTCACAGAAAACATATTCTTATTTATTCAGTCATTTGTTGCAGTGTTTTACAGACAATATTATTTAATGAAAGGCAGCCAAAACTAAATATAAGCACTTCTGTATTTACAGTAGAGACATGTAATGTACTTCACTTTAAGTTTTAAGGCACTTCAAGGACCCTGTTCTTACTATGTTTATTGATTTTTTTTTTTATGTTTCACAATCTAAAGTTCATACATGTCCTACAAAATATATCATGTAGCAATAGATTAAATTATTCAACAGGACAAAGTGGTGTTTAAATTCAAGGCCAGATTTCAAGGATACAAGCATCCTTATGCTTAAAATTGGTAAATTGGACACCAAATGCAGGAAGTGAAGTGTACTTGATGATATCTCTTAAAATGAGTCTGGCTATTCAACAGTATAATACCACATTACGCTTTGAAATAAAACCAAATAGATCAAAGGAGTGATTTCAAGCTGTCTCAATGGGCGTTGATACCAGACAGGCTGGTCTGAATATTTCATTAACACATGATCTACTGGGATTTTCACACACAACCATTAGGGTTACAGAATGGTATGCAAAAGAGAAAATATCCAACGAGTAGCAGTTGTCTGGACAAAAGTATCATGTTGACATTAGATGTCAGAGGTAAGAGGAGAATGGGCAGACTGGTTGGAGAAAACAGAAAGGCAACAGTAACTTAAAACACCACTGGTTCCAACCAAGGCAGAAAATCATCTCTGAAGACACAACACATCCAAGCTTGAAGCAGATGGGCTACAGCAGCAGAATGTCATCAGGTGCCGCTCCTGTCAGCTAAGAACAGGAAACTGAGACTTCAATTCACAGTCTCACCAAAACAGGACAACAGAAGATGGGAAGCCGTCTCCATTTCAGCTGCAACATTCAGTGTGTATAGCATCAGAATTTACTGTAAACAACTTGAAAGTGTGTACCCATTTTGACTGGTATCAACAGCTCAGCTTGCTGGTGGTGTAATGGTGTGGTGGGATATGCTCTTGGCACACATTGGGCCCCTTAGAATGAATTAAGCATTGCTTAAATACCACAGCCTACCAGAGTATAGTTGACCATGTTCATCTCATCATGACCACAATGTAGCAACATATGATGACAACTTACAGTGGGATAATGTATCATGTCACAAAGCTCAAACCCTCTCCAACTGATTTCTTGAACATGACAATGAGTTCACTGTACTCCAATGGCCTCCATAGTCACCAGATCTCAATCCATCAGAGAGCCTTTGGGGTGTAGTGGAATGGGAAATTCTCATTGTGGACGTGCAGCCGACAAATCTGCAGAAACGGTGTGATGCTATCATGTCAATATGGAGCAAAAACTGAGGAATGTTACCAGTGTTTCTTGTTGAATCTATGACACAAAGAATTGAGGCAGTTTATAAGGCAAAAGGGGTCCAACCCTGTACTAGCATGGTGTACCTAAAAAAAAATGGCCAGTGAGTGTAGGTCTACCAGTCGGCATCAGCTTATTTCTCATAATAATCCTGAAGAGAGTCTGAAAAGAGATTTAACTGACATAAAGTTGACACGAAGTATAAAAGCCTTTGTGATATTTGCAACAATCTTTTGGTAGTGGAGGAAAATGTGCAAATGAATGCCACAAGACTTGATAAAGGCTGAACATTTACACAGACTTGAGCTCATTATCCTCCAAGCCACTATACTGCACAATAGGACTACAGTCCACTGAAAGTGTCCACAAGTACAAAATATCAAAGGCTCAAGAACTCGGCTTAAAGAAAAGCTAAAAGTACTGGAGAAGGTTCATTGGTTAATAGACTGAACAGTTGGAATGAAAGTGTAACAAAGCCAGAGAAATTTAGTTCAAATATTAGAGCCACAAGAGAACCGGATATCAGAGAATTGGTAGACTTCTGTACAACTCGAAAGACAAAACAAAATTGTTTAAAAGTTTATAGGAACATGGTATGAGCTGTGTCAATGCTTAACTTAGATTTTATCATCTGATTCATTAAAGTTTGTTTTCTCTCTAACTCACTAAACAACTTCACCTGACATACTTACTGTAAGTTCTCTTATCACACAGGATATGTTTCACTTCACACTTGACTGGTTTAGAAACAGGAGCTTGCCTGCATCACTGTGCTGGTGGGTGGGAAAATATTCAACTGGTGGTCTATTTCAGGAGATTGAATAAACCTTGTGTCCTTAGGAATAAAATGCTTCAATGGTTCATTTATTATTTCTGGTGAAAACTCGGGCGTAAATTCATTGGAATGGTTTAAAAGTTTACTTTAAATATTTTCTCACCAGAACAAGGTATAGGCTGCTTTATTAGTGAGAGCAAATTTTGACTGTTTGGGCCAGGTATGGTGAGGGGGACTTTTCATGCCTGTAATTTTCATCAGTATGATTATTACTTGAAATTGTAAAAACTATTGAACTTTTAACAACAATTACAAAAATACCATGGTCAAGATAATGGACATGATTAAAAAAAGATAGGCCATAAAGGGCTTCCATATATCATAAAGACTATCAGCCTTGATCAGAAGGTCCAGTGAAAATGTCCTGTATTATCCTATTATCCTGTGGTGTATCCAGTGGAGTAATATACTTTTTTTTTCCCTTGGACAATATCCTAAGACATTGAACAATCTCAATGTACTTTGTACATTACTAATGCACAAAAAGCTAGGAGAGATAAAAACCTTATCCTAACATGTTCTAATGCCCTACATTACCAATTGTTATTCTTTTAGAGTTCTTCTAAAATAATGTCCTCCTGCTTTTATTGTGAGATGTTCACCTCCAGTTCTCCCTCCAAGGTTTGCCTCAGTTTCTCAGTATCAAGAACAGAACATCCCCTGAGAGTGTTTCAGACGACGTTGATGGATGTGTCTCCTTTTGAACAAAAAAAAAAACATTTTTAGTGATATGGTCCTCAAAATCAGTTAACAGAGTTTTTTTTTTTGTAATGTAGTCCCTTATCTGAAAGAAAACCAAAAAGGTCATTTTTTGAAGTACTGTATTTTTGTGATATCTCATCAAAGGTCATGAGGATCCCATTTTCAAATAGGTGGTATATGAGCTTTTTTTAGCCTATATATTGCTGGGTCCTGCCAGATCGTCTCAGCTAATGGCTCAATTGCGAGAGAGAAAATGGCAACAGAGATGGCTGACAACCCTGCCTACACCCTCTCAAAACCTCAAAGTTCCCACATCTTATTCCACTGATGATGACTGCTACTTCTGGATGGTTCTGAAGAACCCTCACCTACTTAATAATAGTGGGTACCAAGGCCAAATCGCTCCAGAGTAAAAAACAAATAGGTCCATTCAATATGATCAAAGGCCTTCTGTGCATCAATGAGACAATACAAATGTCTTCACATCAGTGCCTAAATAACCATTTTGAGGGATGAAGGATGTGTTGGCTTACTGGAGCAGTAGATCCGCATAAAATGAATAATTTAGTATGGTTAGATAAGGATCAGCCAACACTACTAAGTTCTTTATAATATTTGCAGGAAAAGCCACCAGGGCCTGGTGCCCCTCAGTTATGGAAAATGTCAGCTCTAAGGAGGGATCCCTCATCCATGGATAGGTAAGAAAGGTTGAGTTTAGAAAATATGTTTTCCATCATTGTTTGAGGATCTATCCTTTATTCAGGCTGGAACAAATAATAACACATTTCATGAATAGCATTTTTAATCACTTCTGGGTCAGAGCAGGACATTCCTGCTGCTTTTTAAATGGTGGGATAGTGAAGGAATCTGTCTTCCTTTTTGTGAGATAGAATTGGTTTATCTTCCTATTCAAACCACTTTTGTTCAGTATATCTCAGGAAGTCCAGCGCAACACTGTTCGCTACCACCATGACAAGCTGCTTTGTCACAGTTTACGTATTGTTGAAACAGATAAAACATTGTTCAAACACAGTCTTTCTATTATGTAAAACAAAAAAAAATTTTTAGTTACTATGTTGTATTCTATAGTTTATAAAATTGACTGGAAGAGCTTGACAAAGGGAAACCTCTCATCTGAAAGGCCTCTTCAGATCGAACCAGTTGGTGGAGAGATTCTGCTCACAAACGTTAAAGCAACCTTCACATGTTAGGGTCATTAAGGCGTCACTGACTCACCTGACTGATCCGTTGGTCGTACAAGTCATAGCCACCTGGGAATTGTTTACCTGCGTGACCAAAGCTGTTTTGGTTACAAGCTCCAATGTGAATGGAATGAAACTTTCTGGGGAGGACAGTTAATGCTGCATCGAAGCTAGGAAGATGATACCTGAGGCCACCTCCTCTGTTCAGAAGTGTTTTTTCCAGTTTAGCATAGATGGCTTCCTTGACACCTCTCTCAAACCATTTGTCTTCTCTGTCCAAAATGTGTACATTAGTGTCCTCAAAAGAGTGTCCTTTATCCTTGAGATGAGATGGACTGACAAATCTTGACCTGCAGATCTCGCTTTAATGGGTTGTGTCATGCGTTTATTAAGTGGCTGTTTGGTCTCTCCTGTATAAAGGTCGGAGCACTCCTCACTGAACTGCACTGTGTATATGATGCTGCTCAGTTTGTTTTTGGGTGTTTTGTCCACTTCTGTTTGATGGTGTGGTGTGATTTGAAATATATTGAGATGTCATGTTTGTAGAAGATCTCCAGGAAGAACTCCTGATAAATGTGGAATGACAATATTCTGTTCTTTTTGTCTTCTCTATTTGTGTTGTTTTTCATGTTAAAAATTACTTCAGATACTGATGCAATAATGTTTATAATCAAGCTTTTCAGCTGTTATGGTCACAGATTCTCTGCACGTTCCGGCCAAATGTTTGCCAAAAAAGACAAAACACACGAAGAGCAAAGTTCATCACTGATAGCACTCAAGTGTTCCAAGTTTTAACACAATTAATGCATTCATATGGCTGCTTTTTGTTTAACCACCCTCTCATGTTTCAGTGATCAAAGAATTATCATAATATAACAACAACAAATTATTATTTATTTGTTTATTTACAATGCAACAACCAAATTTCCCTTAAATTAATATGTTAAATTTACAGGCCATCAAATGTTTAACATGGACTTAGTTATTTGTGCATTTTTGTCATTACTTATTCATGCATTTATTCCTGTTTAGTGTATATAATTAAACAATATTTAATTTGAGATTCCCCATGTTCCAATTTGCACTTCAGGACATTAAATTCTGAGATGATGAACAGGCACCATGTCAAAGGTTGCTATTGGTATCTTGCATTATATTTCTGTTATGCTGCTACACAATTTATATACAGTATAAACATTTGTTGATCTAGTTATCAAGAGCCGATCTTGTCTTCTGCATTGTAAAATATAAATAAAAAAACGAAAGAAAATTGTAACTTCTAATAAATCCTGTTTGTAAACGATAATTAATGCAATTTAAAAAATCCCACACACCGATTAGAGCAACATCACAATATTTTCACCCATAACCAGTTGCTTTGATGTTCACACACGTGTTTATTTAAACATTTGTTGCTGGCCCGGTTTTATCTCACACAAAAGACGTTTATCCTCTCATAGTGGTGGAAACAGAAAGGGGAGAAACTATGCAGCATTAGTCAACATGACTGAACAGACAAAGAAAGAAACCTTGGCTGTGTCTCAAACTAGTCTCCTGTTCACAATATAACATACTGCCCATGGGAATATGACATTTTCTCAGCTATCCCACTGCAAAATTTGTTCCAGTGCAACAAAAATTCTGCTCTGTAGAAAAAGCTAAATAAAATAAAATAATGATCGCTCTGTCTTCTCACTGCCTGGAATCACAACACTTCCTATCACATTTTTCTTCTCTTGAGAGGATTTGTGCCATGATAAACCGCTGTTATACACATAAACAGAAAAATAACAATTTGGTATGAATCTTGAAGGAATTCAGATAGTTTCCATTAGGTGAACATATTATATCAAAGATGTGCACCTGCAAAATACTGTATATCAAAAAGAGAAAAAGCAAGCGGATATAAGCACACCGGCCATTTTGAAGACAGCAAATAAACACAAGAAGACATTGTCGGAGGAAGAGAGGAAAAAAAGAGAGGAAAAAAACAGAACAAGTCCAAAGACAAGAGTCAAGAAGAGACTGTCTTTTACTGGCTGGAGAGATTTCAAAGTACAGGTAATATGCAAGATGGATGCCGAAATAGCCGCAGATAGGGGTCGCATCAGTAAGAAAATAGCAGAAGTTCTGTGGTGTGTCTTTAAGTTTTAATCTCTTACAAGACTGCGAAAAGCAATCTAAAGTGTTTGCTTACTGATAGATAGATAGATAGATAGATAGATAGATAGATAGATAGATAGATAGATAGATAGATAGATAGATAGATAG
>JAOXYM010000007.1:10412201-10425538 GCA_028567055.1 Leptatherina wallacei | reverse complement strand
AGATAGATAGATAGATAGATAGATAGATAGATAGATAGATAGATAGATAGATAGATAGATAGATAGATAGATAAAAAATTTTATTGATCCCCTAAGGGAAATTGATGATGATGATCACACATTTTCAGACATTAACATATTTCAAGGTTTTCCTGGGGTTTCAGCCATCAGACACACTCACCCAAGCAACCCAGCAGGGATTTATGAAATGAGTTTATGTTCAGGTTGCTTCACATAACCCACAGATCTCTGCTCCTGATCCACAGCCACCTTGGAGCAACTTCTTCTGTCTCAGTGGACATCTTAATGGTCCTTTTTCTGTTGGCCTCTGTGACCTGCAGCATGTTGCAGGACCTGCAGACTGTCAGCAGGCTCTATGTCCCACCTTAATGAGTTTGCACCTCAGTCACTACCTGTAGCTTCAGCAGTCCTCCAACAGCTCAGTAGCCTACACTATCTCTTCTTCTCCTTGTTAGCTTCCTCAAACCCCACTATTCAGTGAGTTCTGAGAGAATGATCTGCTTTAAGGCTTTTATCAGAAGTTATTAATCCCCTAAAAAGTCATGTTCCTCAAAATCTAAAATCCTCCTATTGCATTTAAATAGCTTAGCATTAGTTTATATTGTTTTCATCGTGCAGTGAATGATGCTTATCTGTCCCCTGCACATGCCTCCAGTCACCGGCATGTGGCACTACCCGCCCTGTTTACTCTGCCTTTATTATGCTATGCTAGGCCAGTTCTTTGAATGAGAGAGCAACTTTCATGAAGAAAAGCCAAATTAAATAAGGTTGCCTGTCATGGCAATAGTGGCCATAGCTAGTTGACTTTTTTAGCAACCACAGATAGCAGATTTTTGCTGCTAGGTCAACTGGAAGTTAGCAGGCCAGAGCTGCAACTGCAAACAGATCCTTGCTTGCTCAACCAGCTACCAAGTATTAATAATGTCTGCAAAGAAAGAAAAAGGAGAAACATTATCATTCTTATACTTCCACTTTCACGTGAACTCTGCTGTCCAGTACATTTCCGTGTCTAAAGTCAATGCTAAAGCATCTGTAGATGCTAGCAGCTACTGGATAACTTTTCTATATAGCTGCCATTAACTTCTCATTTCAATAGTTCTACACAACACGTGCTTTTTAACTGTAAAACTCCATTCTGCCAGTAGTCATTATTGGTTCCTCCACCTTTGCTCTGTCAGTAAATTGAATTTCTTACCTCAACTGTGGTTACAGTGTTGCTACTTCATATTACCTTAATGCTGACATGCTCTTCTCTAGTGACTGGGGACCATGGGGGTTGTTAGGCCTATTTTAGTGGCTCTGGAGCCACCCTAAAATGTTCTTAAGCTCCCTTAAAAAACATCCTAACTTTATTGATTTCATAATTTGCTTTAATGAAGTTGCCCATCTGAAGTCCTGCCAGCCAAATCCGGTCCCTTTTATTACCACTCCATGTTTTCATTCCCACCTTTCACCCCAACTGCAGCTGTATGTAACACCATGAGTCCATGATTAAAATGGATACCGTATAGGGGGAGCTTTGTTTTTTTTGTTTTTGTTTAAAAAAAAACAAACAAATAGTCATCACTAACCCCAGCTAGTTACCAGCTAAAACCTGGTTATTATTGATAAACAACCTGTTTTACAAATAAAAGAGTTGCTAGCCCTGTTTAGTTCAAATCTTACCATGATGTTGAGTTATGTTATTGTTGCTCTGAAAATAGAAAGAGCTTAGTTTGTATAGTTGTTATCAATCAGAAAGGAAAAAGTGTAAATAATGATTATTCCATCACTTCTGTCACCTGTACAGAATGAGACAAGACAGGGACAGAGTCTGACCCTAAAAATGTGAGTTTTCTATTAATCTGGTCATTGAAACAGCTAAAATTATGTAAACCTGCCCATTACAGAGGACATGGAGATCAGGAGACAGAGAAGGTGAAGCAGATGGATGAAACAGGAGACAAAACAGATCCAGAGATAGAAGAAGCAACTCCTTCCACTAGTGGGTTTGATTTAGGTAACAAAGGACCAGGCAGATGGTACCGTCTAACTGCCCACAACATAAGTGCATCTCATCACTTTTCTTGGCAATAATGAAGGTAAAGACAGATCAGGTAAGTTTGGAATTTATACTGAGTAAATAAAAAATCCTTTTCTACATTTCCATCTTGTCAAATATCACTTTCAGCTTTAAATTTTCTTTTGGGTTATTGTGCTCTATTCTACATGGAAGTAAAACTACAGAGTAAAATCATATCCCGATTGAATCAATCTACAGAAGAGTGATGGTGGAATTAACTTTCTTTAGACCTGCTCCCTGGTTAGTTTCCTCACAGCAAGACGGTTCCTGGTTAATTCTTGGTGGAGCATGTTTATGTGGACTTCATGTTCTCCATGTGCATGCATGACTTTCTCCCACTGTCCCAAGAATCCATTTTAAGTGTCGTGTCCTTTATTAATCATATGAGTAAGTATGAGTGACCGCATAGGATAAAACAGGTATAGAAAATAGATTAATGAACAGTTGTTCAAGTGGAATCAGGAGGTACGTGGCTGTTCTATTTTAACATTTAGCATTATAAGCTATGTCACTGTTTTCAGAAAAACTCGAGATCATGGTAACTGAGGTCTGTCACTCTGTCACTAAAGGTCAACTTGTCAGGGAAATGTCTCACACAGCTTTGTGTCTAAGATAACATTACAGTATCAGATGATTATTACAATAATTGCTCTTCAACATTACTTTTAACTCATTATTGTCATGATTTCACCATTTGCTAAATCACCAACGTTCCAAACTTCAAATAATAACACATGATAATGGGATAAACCACATGATTTTAGTCCTGGCTGAGCTTAAGAAAAGATTATGGTCACAGCCAAAAGCAATCAACTCCTCACTGAGTAAAGGCAGGAGAAAGGATAGTAAGGCAAAATCCACATCTTTGTATTTAGAACTATTGCCTTTCCAAAGATTTTTTCTTGATCACATTGTCACCATCCTTTCACTGTTACTTGTGGCTAAGGTCAGCCACTCTGTCACTAAAGGTCACCTGTCAGGAAAATGTAAACACAGGTAAATTTCAAGCAACCATCTTCCTCATTTCTTATTCATCCACCTTCAACCAGGGTAAGCTGATGATGTCCATCTCATTCAATCGCCACCCTGCATGTCAGCATCCAATGCCACCTTTAAAAAGTGTCGTTGCGTGGCTGAGGGTAATAAAGATTGACTCCAAAACAAGTTGGCATACATAAATGGAATCAACAACCTCCTGAAAAATCTGACACATCTTGATGAAAAATCCTGAAAACAAGTCGTGTGCTCCACGTCACATGTGCAAATACACTGCCTGAGTAACATCACCATAAGCAAACAAGATGTACGTGCTGACGCTCACTCAGCATAAATGTCAAGGGTTGTTGCTGTTCCAAAACTGAAGTTAGCATGACTCATTAAGGCGAATAAGAAGAAGCTCTCCCTTGACATTTTCTATGCAAATCCAGAGATTATGTTGCCACATCTGTGCTTATAAACAACCCATGTGTATATGTCACATGGGCTCTGCAGAGATGGCTGTAATTCATCATGCAGGCAATTAATGCCCTGCATGTTGAATTAGAAAGAGAAGGGAGAATTTGTCTCCATGCTGATGTTAGAGTGTGTGTGTGATTGCATGGGTCCAGGCTTTGTGTGTTTGCACATATTGGAGTGATGGAAACGTCACCTCTCTGTGTGTTTGAGCAAGTTTTATTTCTTGTCACACAAAGGAAAGGTAGTGAGAATAATCAGCATGTGTCTGTGTGTGGTGGTGACTGTAATAGATTGTGACAGATTGTATGGAGAGCGTCAGCAAAAGCACTCTCACACAGATGTGATGTGTGACCAGTTCCGCATCCCATTATCCGTTAAACTGCGTAGCGTTGTGCACGGCTTAGATTGCGATGTCAACTTTTACATTCACTGCAGTTGCTGCATTAGAACTAACCATATGGTTCCCATTCTACCCTCACTGCACCTCGATCAGCATGGCCCCAGTTTTCATCTGTCTTCCCGAGCAGAGGTTTTACATTAATGCTCAGTGAATGAATGTAATGGTTGTGCTGAAGAATTAGCCCTGCATGCATTTTTTTAAAGATAAGAAAGAAAGAAAAAAAATCCGCTCATAAAGTGAGGTTCTAATTGTTGGTGACTTGCCTGCTGTTGTTGCAGACTAATTATAGCAGGTAATGGACATTTCCTGAGAAGGGATTGGAAATTTCAGAAAAGCGTAACCATGAGAGAATGAGTATGTAAAAAGAAAATACAGATTGAATTAGTCATGGAATTAGTCATATGTTTATTTACACATAGACTATTAACAAACATGCAATGTATTGAAGTGTAATTCTTTGAGAAAGGAAATATTATTCTTATAGGGTTAGCTTCAGTATAACAATATGGAGTTATTATCTTCCACATCATAGATCATGAGCTGCCTGAAATGCCTTGTTGTTGTTGTTCAGGCTTTTCATCCTTTAATTCATGATGTCACTGTGTACTGTGCCCCTGATGCTAAAGGAAAAAAAGTAACAACTCCAGAAAGTGTCAGTGAGGAAACGGTCCTCTATATAGCTTTACTTTTCATTTAATGTTAACACGTTTCCGTAAAAACACAGAAAGGCACTAAGGCTTCAGAAAGAGCCAAGGCCAAACAAATCATCCCCAACTAGAAATAAAAAAAGGATGATTTACTTAACCACAAAAACAAAAGAAAAAATCTGACAACAGAACTTTCTAAACTCTACATAAACAGGAGAAAAATGATTTAAGATGAAACAGAATGGCAACTCTTCCCTAAAACTAAACTCATCAATAGACTAAAAAAATTTAATAAAACACAGCTTCTTAATTAACTAAGGGTTAACATACAACAAAACTCTAGCAAACACACAACCAGAAACCTGAGGCCAACACAAAAACATGGTATGACAGCATAGATGGCCAAAAAGGCAAGAAACGCAGCTCCCCAGGCCATGGCCAGGCATTGAGTGGCTGGAAAAGGTAACCACTTAGCAGAAGGAGGAGCGCCTGGAATTGCTTGGAAACTAGCATAATGTACAACAGTAAAATCACATCCTATGGGGAATGTTACTGACACAAAGCGTAAATAGCTGTCTTTCACTATATGCCATCTTTGAAAAAACTAAACAAAACAACAACACATGACCAATTTTATCATTGGGCCTTTTGGTTGTGAGTGTGTTTTTTACGGTGGCCCAGAAGTGTCACAGCAATACAAAAGCCACACCACTCCACAATTAGTCACAACACAACACAATAAGCCACAATGGAAGTTACACTGCTTTTTTCTTTTTTTTTCCAGAGAAACACCGCCAGATCAGGCCAATTTCTGCACAATTGGGCTTTTTTTGAAAAAAATAATAGCATTGGGCATTGTGTTTATGCTGGAAAATGTCATCATGGCAGCACAAAGTATGCAAATGTGAAAGTTAGAATGCAGGAATAAATAGAGGTGATTTAAAAGAAGAAAAAAATGCAGTATAATTTCCATTGTGGCATATTGTGTTGTGGCTTGTTGTGTTGTGATGTGAGTCACAACACAATAAGCCAAAAAAGCTTGTATTTCTGTGACACTTCTGGGCCACTGTAGTTTTTACCTACAGAGTTGCCCTAAACTCATGCATGTGCCATAGCTAACTACCTAACCCTTGCCCTAACTACAAGAAGCCCACTTCTACAGTCTAGATAAACAAGGTGATTATCAAAAATGTTCTCTCTTTTTAAGCTTTAGCACTGCTTTAGGTGATTAGGAACCTTATGATTTAATTATAATACCAATGTAATAATTATATATAGGTTTAACAGATCTATGTTACCCCACAGCACTTGTGCATACAAGGTATGACTAAAATCAGGCAGTGACAGTTTTCTTTAGTTTTTAAAAAAAAAGATAAAAAAGAAGCAGTAGCTAAATTGAGGTGTTTTAGACAGAAAGTGGCAAGGAAAGCTGTAAAATCTACAGTTGGAGGAAATTATCCATTTATATTGGCCAAAGCATTTGAATTTACCCTAAGTGACTCCTCAGTAAAACTCTAATCGCATAAATAAGTATAGGGGGGCCTCTTCTTAGCCCAAGTTCTTGCTGGTTTTACATTCTTAAATGACGAGAAGGTTGATTTTGCCTTTGAATATCACTTTAAACGAGAGTTTATGATCTGGAAAATTAGTTCAACTAAATGATCAATTGAAGAGTTTAACGTTTTACTGTGGTAAAAGTTGCGATGGATAGTTTTCCCAATATTTCAAAGGTCGTGTTTGAACCGACTTTATCAAATACACAAAGTCTCCTTTTTCATTTCGAAGGAGACCTCTGCTTTGTCACATTGACTCTCCCAACAAAGATGGCCCGGTCAAAAGAAAAAAGAAAGAAATCAATGAATATTTTTCAAAAAACACAGTCTTCAAATGCTTTGTAAAGTCAAAACTCATCATCAAGAAAGTTATTGCGCTGAACCATTGATATCTGAGGAATAAGCACAGACTCTTTGAATTTTGTGAGCACACATATAATTTTGATTTGAAAACTTGCCATAACAACCAATTTGCATACGAATTTCCCAAAAATTAAAGCTGCAAGAAGCTTTTCAATCTGATTCTAGCATCCATACAAGCTGTATACAAACAAAGTTTTAATAAAGATTGTCCCCATCTACGTATTGACAATATGCTGCAGAAGTTGTCTACATATTAAGTGACAATCTTGCACAGCCTTTTAAAAACACCTGACAATAACTTCAGCATGCATTGCCACCTGTACTTATTCATCTTTCTGTTTAGCTGATTTGTTTCTGCACGGTTTTGCTCTAGTAATTTAGACTCAGAGTAATCCTTTGAAAATGATTGTGTTTCTGCGGAGTCATTTCTGCTGAAATGCACAGCTGGTGCATTGGTAATGCAGCGGCCATGGTCCTTTGACAGAAATCTTTACCCTCTGACTGGAGGTCAAATAATAAACATGGCACACAACACTGCTTTCAGGCCACCCTGACTTTTCTCCATGGCCGGTGTTCATTAACACTCAGATTATTGCATCTTGTAACAAGCTTCTGCCTAGACTACATGCAGACGTGAATCTGTGTTGAACAGATTGAATACTGAATATTTATTCTCATTAGATATAATGTACCATGAAAGCAAAGTGAGTTTGTTTGGTGCTCAGTGTTTAAAATGAATATTAGTGCATATTGTCTCACTTCTATCACACATCCCTACGATTCAGTCTCCCTACTGAAGCCAAACATTACTCCAACTGGATGCAGACCAAAAAGTGGATCACCACAGATCAAATGCTTGAGCACATATAACCAAGTGTTGTAGCCTTTTGATGTATTTCATAAGTATTGTTCCCCAAAGGAAGTGAAATATGCTTCTGTGGGATGAAAAACTTAAAACACTCCTTTGACATAAAGATACATGGTCTAGATTTAAAGCAGGTCTTTGGATGAGCTTATTGGTAGAAAGAAAACTCAAGACTTCAAAAAAGCTTTGATTATCATACTTTAATGCAACTGTATCCTCTGGCAACATCTTACTGAAAGTAGATATTCAAATTCACATCCGAAAGTGGTCACACATGAATTGGACCAAACTGGGAAGTACTCAAGTACTTCAGCACAACCAGCAAAAGCATCAATTGTGAATGGAAAGTTGCAAACTCTTTCATGTTTCAAACTGCTTGAACCTTGTAAAACTGATGGAGTTGTTTGGTTATTTGTTTCTTTTTATAATCTCAACTTTGTTGTTTTGGGCATTTTTCTTTTTGTTATTTTTACTTTGACATGTTCAGCATTTCATTTCATCTTACTTCCTGTTGTATCTTAAAAACCTGTGCAATCATCTTTTTGCATTTTCACTTCTTGTTTGTTCCACAATAAAGTTAAATGGTACACTTAGTATGTTTTGTTTTGGAACCTGTTGGAACCTGAAATTATCTCAAATGATATAAACAATCATGATAAGAGCGATTATGAGTTCTCCAAATGCTGGAGAAAGGAGCTCCAACACTCCTTTTATTAACTCCTTTTAGCAAAGGACTCACCTGACCCATTTTCTATGGTAGAAAGGAGATCATTCTTTCCTTCAATGTTGTTTGATCTCAACTTTCAAGTGATGCTTAACCAAGTTTATCCAATTTTATTAACTGTGTCTTGTAAAGATAAATATGAGGACAGATAAGTGGGTGTGAGCAGTCTGTAATATATTTAAGTCTTCTACCTTTTTCTTTCTTAATTATGAACTTTGATCACAAAGTTATATTTCATATCTGCATGCTAATATGATATGTAGTCCCTGTGTAATACTGTGATGAGATTGTTTTAAATGAAGTATCTGAAGCAGTTTTCATAAAATATTTATTTAACATTAGTTCTGTAGACCACATCACAACTTGATGTAGATTCCTGTCATTTTGTTAGATATACTTGTTAAATTGCTTTGTTGTTTGATTTCAATTTTATAGGATGGTCTATAAAAAGTCTGATATGGAAAGCTACAGGCCTGTGAAGATAGTCCACAGCAGGTTTATTAGCAAGTCTTTTGAAGTCATTTTTATCACAGTTTTTCATATGAGTGTTTTTACTCATATACTCATGTTTATTTTACTTTTTTAAAAAGAAGAAGAAAAAAACATTCATTAAGGTTCTTATTCCAGTTTGTTCTCATTTCATGGTTGTTCTTATGTTCAAGTTTTATGTGTTTTGGTCTCATGTTCCAGGCCCTTATAAGGTTTCATTAGGTCCGCTCATATATTCAGGTTCAAATGTTTTCCTTGCAGCCACATTTATGTTCCATATATTTTACATATAATCCATATCATCAAGTTTTCATGCCTGCTTACATTTTATGTTTCACGCTTATTCAAGTTGCTCATAAAATTAAGAGTTCATGTATCTGATTTTATATGCTTGACATCTATGATTTTGCTTAAAGTTCATATTCTAGTTATGATTTGCTCAAACTTAAACTTTACACAGGGTGTTAGTTTAAAGATGAGACATTGGGAGCAGAAAAATGTCTTATGACAGGATGTCTACCTAACTTGTCTTTCCATTATAAACATTGAGAACTCATCATTTTGGGGAAAAAGACAGATATCTGAGATAAGAGGTTTATCGTTTTGTATCAAGATACGAATAATTTGAACTTCTCAACTTTTGTTCGAGCAAAGTGTGAAGAAGAACAAAGAGCATGCTTCCTGTTCTTCCCACTCATGATGTAACGAAACCTTTAAGTAATCTTAGCCCTTTGCAGAAAGAGAGGATGCACCTGCCTGCACAACACCAAATTAGGAGAATTACTAGACATTGTACTTAGAAAAAAGATTCACAATGTCTGGCTGATGCAAAATTTGTGTGATTGACGTTTTTCTCCAGCAAAGGCTGTGTTCCTCATGTTGACACATCTGAAGAATAAGAAAAGGAGGAGAGGCATCTTCTACGAGCTTGTTGCGTGAAGACTTTAGAGTTAGGTTGAAATTTAATTAGAGTAGTCACGGGATCATCCCTTGAAGTGCTGTAATCTTTTTGCTTTTGTGATCATATTATTGAACCAACAAAAAATTCAAATAAATCTATATGTCTCCTTTTTGAGGCTTAGAAAATATTTTTTTTTTCCTTTTTTCATCGGACACCCCATCTAACAGTGTATTACTGGGTTTAATGAGAACATAACATCGGGGGGGGGGGGGGTGGTCTTTCGAGGCCGGGGTCACCATTCTCAGGGAACTCCATCCACCTTGCCCAGATCTATAAGCAAGTAAGGGCTCAACAGATTGCAAATGGTGTAGTTTGAGCCACTGGTCTCTGTGTGAAACAGAAAGTGTTCTGCAGGATATTCAAAGGTAACTCTCAAGATGAGATTCCTAGTATATCATGTATATTTTCTACAAAAACACAAAGGAAAACAATCCATTACAAACTTTGTTTTGAGAATAGTGGGTTTGGCATCTTGTCTTGAACATGGTTTTTATGTGGGAGTACCAGAGATTCCACAACTTAACTGAGAGAAGTTGAGAGGTTTGCTCCGCCTCCGCATTTAATCCCTGAAATATTAACTCAGAATTTTAGGGAGTAATTAAATGTTGGATGTCTCTACATCTTGTCATAACACAAATAGTTACTCAGCCACATGACAACTATTCAATGCATTTAGACATTTAGACAAGGTTAAGACTTGCTGAGGTTCAAACTGAACATTGGGGAAATAGGGAAAAAGAAGGTTTTGAATTACTTTGAATGTGGCATGTTTGTTTGTGCCAGGCGGGTTGGTCTGAGTATTTAAACTGCTGATCTTGGATTTTCACACAAAGCCATCTTTAGGGTTTACAGAGGTCTGAAAAAGACAAAATATCCAGTGGTAGTGGTGTGGACAAAATGTCAGAAGTCAGTGGAGAATGGGCAGATTGGTTGGAGATGACAAAAAGGTTAACAGTAACTCAAAATACCACATGTTGCAACCGGAATATATGTGAATGCACAACACATAAAACCTTGACGAAGATGGACTACAGCAGCAGAAAATCACACCAGGTGTCACTCATGTCGGGTAAGAACAGGAAACTGAGGCTACAGTTCACACAGACTCATTAAAATTGGACAACAGAAGATTAAAAAAAAGATTGCCTGGTCTGATGAGGCCCCATTTCACTTGCAACAGATGGTAAGTTCAGAATTTGACATAAATAACTTGAAAGCATGGATCCTTCCTGCCTTGTATCAATGGTTCATACTGGTGACGGTGGTGTATTGGGGCAAGAGATATGTTCTTTTTACACTTTGGACCCCTTTGTACCAACTGAGCATGGTTTAAACACCACAGCTTACCTGAGTATTGTCGGTGACCTTGTTCACTCCTTTATGACCACAGTGTACTCAGCTTCTGATGGCTACTTCTAGCAGGATAATGCACTGTGTCAAAAAGCTCAAATCTTCTCAAACTGGTTTCTTGAACACGACAATGAGTTCCCTGTACTCCAGTCATCTCCACAGCCACCAGATCTCAATCCAACAGAAAAGAAGAATGATGAAAGAAGAATGGATGGATAAAAGGTAGAAAATGCAAAAAAGCTTTAAGATCGTTCTCTCAAAGTCAAGTTAAGTGTTTCTAACTTTGGGACTCATTTCAGCCATTCCTCCAGCTCCTTAGTCTACTAAGACCTCGTCATATACTGTATTCATAAGAAAATACAGAATGATTTTTCCTCTTTTGTTTAAATAGAAATGCATATTTTCATTTAGTAGTAAGACAGAAACTTCGTGTATAACTTTGTTGGAGGACATTTGGAGTTTTTATTTCTTTTTTGTTGAGTAAAACCCTGATTTTTAATTACTCTCTGTTTCCACCTGAGGTTTCAACCAAAAAGCTGGATCCCAAGTGAGACAAATGTATTAAAATAGGCAGCATTAAAATAGTTTTTGTTCTATGGTATATTAAGACTTTGGGTGGTATTCAAGGTTTCAAGTTTGGTCTTTCAGCTCATTCTAAAATTAAACTTTCTGAAATTAAAGAGGTTACATCCTTGTATTTGACTTGAGATTATCCCCATGACCCTTGAGACCTGATTTTCATATTGCATTACTTGGCAATATATCTGGATGTGCTTTGAGGTTTTTGAACAATCCAATCACTGCTTTGTACTTACAGCTATGATTTATATGCGTGCCTGCATTCTGTCCATATTGTGATCACATCTCATTATGCAAAGCAAGCGAACATGGCAGCTCTTGCTCTACAGCCTGGTCTTAATTTTGCTCTTGCTGCAGAGGTGGGTCCTCCTTCACAGCAAATGACTCTGGTAAGAGGAGACAGAAGTGACAACATAAAAGGCCACACTGATGATGTATCTAGCTGTTTCCAGGAGGTTTCTTAGCAGAGAGTAAGATAACACCTGTCTGAAAAGCAGTGCTGCCTCTGCTCAGATGACCACACATATTTCCACAGAATCACATAGAAATAAAATCTTTTCATTGTTGCATCTAAAAACCGAGAAGCTGGCAATAAAGAGAACATGGGTATGTGTTAAATTGCTTCTGTAACTGCTTTCTGCAGTTGGCAGTTTTCTATGATGGTATTTAATTCAAGAATATGCAATAAATGAACACCAAAGTATCTTCAAAGTTCTATTTTCTGTCTCCTTTCTATTTGGTCATATTATCAGTTGAAGCTTGTCTCTGAAAGAGGTGTGATGAGCAGCAGTCTAACACACCTTAGCCTTGCAGGAACATCACAATGTCCCAGTTTGATTATTTTGTTTTATTTCATTTTTTGGCATTCAGTTTCCAGTAAAGAAAGAAAACAGGCAACAACACTGATGTTTTTTTTTTTTTTTTAAATCAATAAGGAATCAAATAAAAAAGATAAAGATAACCTTCTTCACATTATCCTCTGCCACATGCTTCATGTTCTTTCTCCATGGGTTGGATTCTCCTTTAAAAAAAAAGAAAGAAAAAAACGTGATTATTGAGTGACAGACAGAACAGAAACAACATGTGGGAGCTACAATTAACCTGACAAACATTCCTCACAGATTGACATGAATCCTGAGGTGGTGTTTCACAAATGCTAATTAACAGGAGACAGACACATTTCAGTTTATATATTGGGAGAGTCTCAAACAGTGTAATTAACAGAAAAAGAAATGGGGTTTTAATTGAGCACTGACAGAGCATGTTGGTTGTCACAACTTTAAAGGTTTATTAATTCTTGCTTTTTCTAGTTTCAACTTATGGTGAAAAATGATCGGAAAGATAAATAATGAAGCTTCAGGTTCTATCCATAGATCATTTGACACCGAAGGAGTGCAGTGTATATGTGGCAGATTTATTTATTTAGTTCTCCCTGATCTCCTGTCCATCTGTTGTGTCGTTATTTCCTCAGCAAGCACTGCAAAAACTGCTGTTTAATTCAAGCTTTGCATTTAAATTGGCTCTTCTATTCGGAGGACAGCTATGAGACAGTAGGTTTGACAGCCTGAATAAATCCAGTTTTTCCAGTTCTTTATGTTTATTTCTGTTAAAATGATGAAGTTCTATTAAAGCAACATTGGTTAATGTAGTTGGAATGCAGGACAAATGTCTGAGTCAGATGGGCTTACCAGTGGTAACAACCTGGTAACAACCATGAAGCAGATGGGCTACAGCATTGCAGAGGACTACAACAGGTGCTACTCCTGTCAGCTAAGAACAGGAAACCGAGTCTACAATCTATCTATCTATCTATCTATCTATCTATCTATCTATCTATCTATCTATCTATCTATCTATCTATCTATCTA